>OZ017742.1:194567326-194574355 GCA_963969285.1 Odontomyia ornata | reverse complement strand
ACGGGGTTTACAAGCAAGCACCGTGTTTCCAGCTCTTTGAGGTGCGTGAGTGGTTCCAAACCGCTCAACTCCTGAATATTGCTCCCAAATTTTCTATTTGCGGTGTTTTGTATCCTCATTGCAATCGTGGCAGACATGTGTCGAGCGTATGGATTTCAAATGACGGATTGGCGAAAGCATCACAGATTTATCGCCTTTTTATACACGACCACTTGCAAAATGGCTAAGCATTAGCGGCGCATTGATTTTATCGGTCTAGCGAGAATTAAGAACCCAGTTACATCACCAGTTACCCTCGTCCAAAAGCATATTTACCTGAACTGTTTACGTTGGGTTTAGGTGGTAACACAGAATCTTCACTTTATCCACAAAACTCACAATAGAATTTACACACTAAAATCCCGCTGCGATACAAGCAATTCCTTTTGATGACTCTCGCTACCCACACACTCTGCCACCATGTGGCTGTCAAAATTCTGTTGGCATCCCACGATAAAATTGACGTGGGATGTGCACTGGTCGCAACCAACGTAAAATGACAAGCCACCTAGCAGCAAAGTGTGTTGGTAGTGGTCACCAGCGGCGTCGCATGATTCATTACAGGGCAGTGTCCACGATGCCTACCAGGCATGGGGAGACTGAAGGAAACGCTGCTTGGCCCTATGATGTTGTTTTTTTTTTCTTTTCTCTCAGCGTCGTAGGTCTTTGGCATGGTAGACTCCCAGCTCCCTTCCGGACATGTCCGCAATGAGGTACCGCGCGGGACTTAAAACTTGTAAGACTCGACTCTTCACGAACTTCTTGTCTAGCTTGGCAGTGTAGTGCCGACCTGCTTCACTTTGTCTAAAATTCCGTCGGTAGATTTCGTCGCCTGCCTTGAAGCCAGAAGGATGGGATCGCAGATTGTACCGCTCCTCCCCCACCCGTCTACTGTCTTCAATCCTCTCCCGGATTTTTTCTCGTAGAATTTGAAGTTTCTCGTGCGGCTCCAGCACTACTATTGGGTCTTCCAACCCTTTCAACTGTCGCAATAGCCGGTACGAGTTTCCGTGACAAATCATATGCTGGCCGAACACGGCAAAGTATGGGGAAATGCCTGTGGTGGAGTGATAGGACGAACGCAGGGCACAGGTGATGGCGGAAATCCTGCGGTCCCAATCTTTCTGATCCGGTTGGACGTAGGCCCGAATGGCGGCTATGAGGGTGCGGCTCAATCGCTCGGACGCATTGACTTGCGGAGAATAAACGGCAGTCCGCTGATTCTCGAAATCTAGACGAGGTGAACTGAACTCCGTTGTCGGAGACCAGCTTCTCCGGTACTCCAAATATATGGAAAACGCGATTTTCCAGAAAACTGACTATGGGGCCGGTGTGCAGGTTTCGAAGAGGTTCCACAATCGGAAATTTGGACAAGTGGTCCAGAACCACGACAGCTCCCGTGTATCCCGAAGTCGAGCGAGGGTACGGACCGATGAGATCTATATACAGGCGCTGGAACACCCGCTCCGGTAGTTCGAATTTTCCCATCGGGGGCCGAAGAACAGAATTGGGCGCTTTAGTGCATTTGCACAGCTCACAAGCGGCTACGTACTTTTTCACTTGCTGCGCCATCTTAGGCCAAAAGAAGTAAGTCTTCAGTCGCCGAAGCGTACGACCATAACCGCCGTGTGCACTCAATGGGTGGTCATAAGCCCGCTTAATCAATTCGCATGTCAGTTCTTCGGGCACCCATAACTTCCACTGTTCCTCTTCTTGGATGGGGTCTCCGGATGCGTGTCTCGTCCGCTTGTATATAAATCCCTCCGTCACCCGTAGTTCTGGCAGCTGTGGCAACTGGTTCTGAATCGTATTCATCAGCTGGGTATAACATGCTGACTTGAAGGCGGAATGGTCCAAGTCGATCCATAGGGGGCTGTCGTCCTCCTGGGCCAACTCGGCTCCTTCAGGGGCGAACATCCTTGATAGTGTGTCCGGTACCACCTGCTGACTTCCTTTGCGGCGTCTTATCGTGAAGTCAAACGCCTGTAATTTCAAGGCCCATCTGGCCAAGCGGCCGTGGAGATCAGTTTGGCTCATCAGCCATTTCAGTGACGCATGATCAGTGACGATTTCAAAAGGATGTCCTTCTACATATGCTCGAAAACGTTTCACTGCCAGCACAGCCGCTAGGCATTCCTGCTCCGAGACCGTGTAGTTCCGCTGGGCCTGGTTCAGCTTGTGGGACATGAAGGCTATAGGTCTCTCCTCGCCGTCTTGTGCAACCTGGACCAAGACTGCTCCCACCCCATGTTGACTCGCGTCACAATGGATTGAGAACGGTTTGTCAAAGTCTGGGCTGTGCAGTACGGGGGCTGTAGTCAGACTCTTCTTTAGCTCTTCAAAGGCTCACAAGCTGGGCTCTTCCCAGACGAACTTACGTCCCTTACGCAGCATGTCGGTCAAAGGAGTGGTTATGGTGGCATAGTCACGTACGAAACGCTGGTACCATCCGCATAAGCCTAGGAATCGGCGTAATTGCTTGGTGGTCTTGGGTAATGGAAAAACGTCAATCGCTTGAGTCTTGTCCGGGTCGGTTTTGATATTGCCATGCCCAATGATGTGACCTAAATACTTCACCTCCGTCATCACGAACTGACTCTTCTGTATGTTGATGGTTAACCCTGCCCTCCGGATGTATAGAGCCACCTCCTGAAACAGGTCGATGTGTTCGTTAAAGGTTTCGGTTATAAGCGGCAGATCGTCCAAGTAAACGAAAACTTGGTGCCGTAAATGTGGTGGTATCATCTTATCCATAAGGCGCGTCATTGTTTGAGGGGTATTGCACAATCCGAATGGCATGGTCACGAATTGATACAGGGGCCGACCTGGGACTGTGAAGGCTGTTTTCTCCTTTGAGCCAGGGTCTAAAGGAATTTGCCAGAAGGCGTCCTTGAGGTCTAAGCTCGTGATGAAATGGGCTTTAGGCAACCGACTCAAAATGCCTTCAATCAACGGTAGGGGGTATGCGTCCTTGACAGTGACGGCGTTCAAGCGTCTGGCATCTAAGCATAGCCGGACCTTGTTCGGCTTGACAACTAAGGTGACTGGGGAAGCCCACGCGCTCTGCGATTCTTCGATCACGCCTAATGCTAGTATTCGATCAACTTCGGCATATAACAACTTTTCCTTCGCCGGAGATATGGCAAAATGTCTCTGTTTTATGGGTTTAGCATCCCCCACATCTATAGAGTGTGACACCAGTGCCGTTCGCCCGAGACCTTCCTTCTCATGCGATGGAAAAGCCGATATAGCCGAGTCAAGTCGCAGTTGCTGATTCACCTCCAGTGTATGTCGTAATAAGTGATTGGTTTGAGTTTGGTCAGGAATTGTGGTGACGGACTCCAGGGTCGTACCGGAAAACAGTGCCGGGGCCAAGTTAAATTTTCGAACGAAATCCACTCCTAGATAAAGATTCTGGGTTAATTGAGGTATGATGTAAAATTCCAGAGGTTTAGTTACTCCCTTAAAGGTGACAATTTTTCCCACTACAGAGTGACGAGTTCCGTCCGACGTGCTTAACCAGGTGGTAAAATGGTGGATTTGGTCCGCGTGCATTGCCAGTACCTCCCCTGCAAAATCGGCTGATATGCAATTCACACTGGCTCCCGTATCGACTAACCCTGACAATCGTTTTTGCAGAAGGTGTACTGACGCATATGGTCGAACGTCATCCCTCAATAATTCGTCTAAGTGTATGTCCTTCAGCACCTTCTCGACTGTCTGACCCTTCTCCAGAAGCTCCGCATCCGACGCGTGGCTCGCTTTCTTCGCGGTGGGGCAGTTGTAGCCAACTCCTCGTGGAAGATGCACTGTCGAGTAGCCAAATAACTCCGCAGCCTGACGTGGAAGGGTTTGACATGCCAAGGAACCTTCGCCTCGCTATCATTTCTCTGCTCGTCTGCCTCGACAAAGGATGGCGTCGGTTGTGGAACTTCGGGAGAACTGTGTTTGGCGGTGCGAGTCAGCAGAATTGGAGTCATGTCTGGGGCTTGGTCATAGCTAGTGATGGGGTCAGCATTGGTTCGTCCGGGTTTTAGGAGTGCCGACTGGTGGTCGCGGCACTCGCTGGCAAGTTTTTTCGCAATTTGCAATTTGCGCAATCAGGTGCGTACGTGTCGGCCTTCCCGCATCGGTAACAGAAGAGCGTCGGTTCCGCTGGACATGCATAGAACCGATGCCCCGTTTATCGGCAGTTCCAACAGACCGTCGGGCTTGTAATTGCTTCAAGGGAGGGTCGATCAATCAATACTGGGTCCTCAAGCTCCGGTGGTGCTCCGCTCCTCGGTACTGGTACTGGGTCAACAAGTAGGTGGTCCGCTGCCATCAACTCCGCGGTGTGATGATTTCGGGGATTTGGTCCCGTTATGCGAGGTTGTGGACGGAAGGTACCTCGCCGCTCATTCAGTTGTTCTTGCCTACGGGCATGGAGGCGCAATCCCTGTATGGTGTTGATGGGAAAATGCAGAAGGCTGTTCTGAAGCTCCCAACGCATGTTCTCTCTGATAATTTCTACCAGTTCGTCCTCGGGCATGGTTGTTCGCAAGCGAGTGCTCAATCTCACTATACTTGTGTAGTACTGGTCGAACGGTTCGTGAGCGCCTCGTTTCCGTTTCTTTACCTGTTCCCTTAGTTCTCTCTCAGTGAAGCCATCATCAAATCGATTGCGGAAGGCTGCACTGAAAGAGTTCCAAGTGGTTTAAAACTCCAGTACCAGTCGGCAGCGTCTCCGCTGAACAACAGATGTGCATGCCGGAGGAAGGCCGAGAAATCACCTCCCAGGGTGCTGGATAGTAACGCCTGAATCCGGAAAAGGAACCGGTCCGCTGATATCATATCGTTGAAACCCGTGAAGTTCAGGCGCCAACTCTCCATGATACGAGGCGTCGGGTCTCGGAAAGGTGTCCATGCGTTCCCGGGGGGAATCGAATCTTCGATTGACCTGTTGTAAGGAACTGCCTCGGGAACTGGAGGTACCAACGGAGGTGCGGTGCTGTGTCGTGGTCTATACTCGGGCGCTCTGGGATCCATTCCCGAGTTCCTTGGAGGTAGGGTCCATTGATCAGATGGTCGAGAGTGGGGCATAGCCACACTGGGATTGGGCTCCCAGCCAAGCGAAGTTCTCACGCGGCTGGGTGGTTGGCTCATGGGGAGGTTCTGGAGCCTACCCTCCAAGTTGCCAATCCTCTCAGACATATCCCGCATTAACGCCACGAGGGTGTCAATGGAGTGGGTGGAAGGCGCGGGTGTAACCTCGGGCGCGACAACTGCAGCAGGAACTTCCCCGCCTACGGCTCCTTGAAAGTCCATCAGTGATTGGGGTGGTTCGGCATCTGGGACCCCTTTCGCCACTGCTCCACGCGTGGGGCCGGGCGTTCCGAGGGGGACGTCTACGGCGGTCCGATCTATGGGTCGCCGGCATAGTGGGCAAAGCTCGGACGTGAGGAGGAGCTGTTGGACACAGGCACGATGGAAAAGGTGTCCGCACTCCGATCGCACGCTGTGTACGCCCTCCACTACGTCTTCGAAGCAGATCCCGCAGTTAGCTGGTTGGACCGTTTTGGATCTGGTCCAACGCTTGTCTGGGGTCCGCTTAGTCGCCATTGTCGTGTGGGTTAATCTGGGTGTTGTTGCTAATATTACTGAAAAAAAATATAAAATATACTTATTCCTACTATAACCCTACTATAACCCTAATATATACGTGGACAAAACTTACTACTAAATTAGTGGCCGACAGTGGCGAGCTATTAATGTAGAATGGAAAAAAAAATGTATTTAATACACACTTTCCTTTCCAGCAGTCGACTCCTCCAAAGGGAAATGAGAGTGCGTGGTAATCTGCCGAAGAAAGGGTGCTTTCGGTCGATTTACAATAATTAACCCCATACCCACATACATTACGAAAACCGTCTCTAAACTACGTTAAATGACTCGACGAGACAAGTGGTAGAGCTACCGTAACAGCTTAGTACGCGGTCAAAATTCCCGACGCGTGGAAGCATTCCGGGCTTCGCAACTCCAACATACGCCACCGAACGTTGAACCGATACCACTCGTCTATCACGCATACGAAATAAGTAGAATCCTTCCGCGACATTGAGCAAAGTAGCCTTCTATTTTCTTGAGAGTCCAGGCCGACAGGAGAAACCCCATCTGGCTGACAGTTCCATCAAGAAAATAGAAGGTCCTTACAGGGGTTAACCTGGGACAACACATCGGAAGGATTCTGTCGCGAAAAAAAATCAAACAAAGGAGAGCGGAAGCTACAACTCACGTGAAGCGACTGCTAGTGTGTATCACACAACTCCACTGCTCCTGTTTGTGAGGCTCGAGTACCAAAGTACCTTACATCCTCCGTAAAGGACCAACTCGTCAGAAGACGTGAATCGTTTATCCCCTTAGGATGTTTTGGGCCCCACGTTGGGCGCCATTTGTAATGATTTTACGTCTATTGCGAACGCGGAACCGACCTCTCATCGGTTCTAGACGTTAAGTCTGAGTAGTGCCAACGGATGGTTCCAACCGGTCAACCAATCCGTGCACCGTAACCCATTCACGCGGTGGCTGCTTGTCGGCCAGCTAGATCGGAGAGGATTTCGGTCGCGGGTCTCCGAATGGGTTACGCTCTTTTACATATTTCAGCCACCTATACACGCCCGTTTTCAAACGCGTTACAAAACCAAACCATACGGAGAGGAAACCTACTCTACGTTACTCCGTATTTCTTCATTTATCAGTCAAAGAACAAAATCTAATTTTTACTTCGCGTTCCCGAATTTCCGACGCGGTACCGAAAAGTATGCTACGTTAACTCATCCCGACGAAAGCTACTCTAATAAAACGGCAAAACAACAAAGGTACCGCGTACCGCGCGCAACGCGAAACCGACTTCAGCGGATTTTCTCAAACCCTACCCTCGCGACGGCATACTTACCCTGCACCTCATTTCCCGCTGAAAAGGAAGAACCACTGGAAAGGAAAGTCTATTTT
>OZ017742.1:193794826-193829826 GCA_963969285.1 Odontomyia ornata | reverse complement strand
AATATGTATTACATGTCAGTGTTGTATTTGCAAATGACTAAGTTAAGATTTGATTTTATACAATTATGTATCATATTTTCCTATTTTGTTTGGTACCTGGAGTTAATGTTAATTAATAAGTATTACATATCCATGTTGCTTTCATAAACTACTACAATTATAAATTAATAATTTGAAGTTTAATTTCATACAATGTTTTGTTTAATTTAATCATAAGTTACTGTAATGATGCATAAGTATTTCTTTGGATACAATGAGCTAAGATCCTGTTTGGTTTAATAATTTGTTTGCTTCAAACATTAAGATGTTACTATTTCATTTGATTCTATGCAATAATTTTTTTTTTATTTTTGTGGTAGGGAGCCGAAGGCATTTACGCCCGCCGAGTCTGGCAGTGTGGGACTCCCATGGAGGATACCCTTGGACTACCCACTAAACACCTCCCCTGTCAATCTGAGAACCTAGCCTGGAACCGTTTGACACATTACTTCGGGCCAGGTCTTGTTTTGTTACGCCGTGGGGCACCTTCAAGCTGGGGAGTCCCTTTCCTAGCGGGAGGGGAGAGGGAAGACGAAATGCCAGAAGAGCGATCCCCCAGCCCCAGCATCTCCGGCTGCTGTGAGTCCCTTTTATCTTTTAGGACTGCCCGAGCATAATGTGCCACCTGGTTCCATTTGTCAACCGATTCGAGCATCACCGCAACTATATTATCCGGGGTGAGCTCTCCCGTCTCCCTGTAGAGTTCCCTTCGCAGCCTGGCCCATTTGGTACACGCAAAAAATGTGTGACAGGCATTGTCCTCCTTTCCTGGGCAAAACCGACAATCGGGAGACCGTGACTTACCGATCTTGTGCAGGTAAGACTGAAAACACTCGTGCCCGCTCAAAAGCTGGATCAGATAGAAGTCAGTCTCACCATGCCTTCGATTTAGCCACGGTCTCACATCCGGGATGAGGGGCGCAGTCCACCTTCCCTTCGTGCAATTCCTCCAAGACTGCTGCCAATCGTTGAGCGAGCGTTGTCTCTCCTCGCGGACAACCATCTCCTTCGCATCCTCGTTTCAGCGCAGGTGAATTGCGCGGCGCTTTCTAGCAAGGAGGTAGACAGGTATCACGCCTGCAATCACTCTCACCGCCGAGTCGGAGACTGTTGGATACGAAGATGCAGTTCTCAGTGCTCCTCTTCTCTGTACCTGTGCCAAACGTTTTCGGATTATCTCCTTGCTGAGAGCACCGCCCCATACCTCTGCTCCGTACAGTAGCACTGACCCTACAGCACTCATCAAGAGGCGTCTTCTTGATGGGCTGGGTCCCCCTACGTTGGCCATAAGTCGACTCAGGGCCGATATTCCCGAAGCAGCCTTCTCAACCGTTGCCCTGATTTGCTCAGAGAAACTCATCTTCGAGTCGATCAGTAGCCCCAAGTACTACACCGCTGGCTTCGATTCGATTTGTATATCTCCAATACTGATCATCCTTACTCTAGGGACTCCCTTTTTTGTCAAGATAGCCGCATAGCCGACCAAGCGCGACTCATCTGGCATCTCAAGTCTCAGTAGCCCATCGTAAGGCACGTTAGACAGGTCCAGACCTAGGATAGATCCCTGGGCAACACCCGATGTAATTTCCATCCTTCATTGGCCCTGTGTCGTGTCGTAGAGCAGGCTTCGGTCCTTAAAATAGTTCCTCAAAAGCCGCATTAGATATTCTGGAACTTGAAAAGAGTTTTCCAGCGTGTCCAGAATATCCACCCATCTAACGGAGTTGAAGGCATTCCTGACGTCGAGTATCACCAACAGGACGATCCGTCACTTGGTGCGACTATATGCCTCTGCCTTTTGGACCGCGTTCACCACCTCTGCAATCGCATCAATGGTAGAACGTCCTGCTCTAAAGCCGTACTGCCCAGGAGATAGGTCCCCAGCAGCACGAATCGCGTCAGTGAGTCTTCCCTTGATGAGTTTCTCTAGCACTTTCCCAGCCGTGTCTAGCATGCATAACGGGCGGTATGCAGACGACGATTCGGGATTTCCCTTCCCCTTGCTGACCAGCGCAAGCCTCGCCACCTTCCATCGTACCGGGAAAAACCCGTCCCATAGGCAAGCGTTGAATGTGCTGAGCAGCAAGTCAGGACAATGGTGATAGACGAGCTGCAAAACCTCAGCTGGAACATCATCTCGACCTGGAGCCTTCCTCGCTTTCAGGGAGAGGACTGCCTCCTCCAGTTCCAGCTGTGTGAAGAGTGGGTACTCGACTGCTGTTTCACCATGGACAGCGTCAACACGGACGGGATGGGCGGGGAAGAGTCCCCGCACTATCGCGTCCATCTTTTCCGCGTCATGTATACAAGGCTTCCCTAGGGCACCAAGTTTCCCCATGACCAGCTTGTAGCCAAGGCGCCACGGATCCCTATTTACATCGTCCACGAGGTCTTGCCAGCATCGGGCCTTGCTCTTGTTAATAAGCCTGCGAAGATATTTCCTGCCGGACCTGTATGCTGCTAGCCTAGTGTCTGCCTCCTCCCGTGTTCGCGCCCGCTGGGCCTCTCGCCGAAGTTTGTGACACTCGCTTCTTTGTTCGGCGATCTCGTTTGACCACCAGTATACTGGAGGCTTACCATGTCGGGGTCTCCGACGGGGCATGGAAGACTCGCAAGCAGCTATGATGGTACTCATAGTTGAGTTCACCAAGTCCTTGGCTGTAGGCCCTCCACTCCCTGGCGGAGCTCCCAGCAACGGTGCGCCAGCCGTAAGCGCGTCAGCGAACCTCTCAACGTCCATCCTCCCAGTCCTCCATCCGAGGATTGAAGTTTGAGCATATGCGCGCAGAGTGGCACTGTCGTGAATCTCAACCGCTATATACTGGTGATCACTAGCCGAGTAGTCCTCTAGTACTCGCCAGTTGTGTACTCTAGGTACCAGGGACTCCGAAGCGAGTGTCACATCGGGTATGGTTCCTACGCAACCCCAGCGGCGGAAAGTAGGGGTGTTACCAGTATTTAGGACAAAAAGCACTGTTCTGGCCGCCATGTCCAACATTTGCTTTCCCCTAGGGTCGGATTGTGGCATACCCCATTCAATGGCTCTAGCGTTGAAGTCTCCCCCGACCAGCATGTGGCCCTCTGTGTTCAAGACAGCGTCCTCCAGGGCATCGAGTTTGGTTCGAAAAGATCGCATTGCCTCGTTAGGCGTCAGATAAACACTGAAATATGTTATCCCTGAACACTGCACCCACACAAAACCATCCCCGCGTCCATGGCCCTGCACCTGAAGGCGGGCGCTGTCTCGAACCCAGATGGCCGAGGTACCAGATTTGTCAGGGTACCACGCTTGCGAGTCCTTGTTATGATGTTGCTCGCTCAGCAACAGGAGGTCAGCTTTCTTATCCCTCGTAAACTGCTCAAGTAGGTCCTGGGCGTTTGTGCTTCGGTGCAAATTGACCTGCAGGATACGGATCATTTGAGTATCGATTTGGCTTTAGTTAGGGCCTCCTTGAAAACCCGGCATCTCCCTGTCCCCGGCTCATGTTTGAGGTCGCCGGGTGCTAGCTTAGCATCCTTGCAAAGAATGCATTTTGCCTCGTTCGTGCACTCCTTCCTTTTGTGCCCCGTTTCACCACATTTGTAGCACAGAGATCTCCTGTCGGGTCCCCTACAGCCATACGCGGTGTGTCCGTATTTGAACATCTGAAGCAGCGGATAGGAATCGCTCTTCTCCGTATCCTGCAGATCACCCAACCTATCTTAATATTGCCCTTCGCCAGGATTTGCTGGGCGTCTTTATCAGCTAGTTCGACAATAGCCATGCGTTGCCCCCTTGTGTTTTCACGTGTCAATCTTGCCTTGACTTCACTTAAGCTGGGGAACTCCCTCCTAATGGCATCCTCTACTTCAGCTTTGTCCGTGACGCAGTCGACGTCCCTGATTTCCAGGGTGGCCATTGGTTCGAGCGAGGCAACCGTTGCCGCATCTCCAAGAACCTTTTGAACCGCGCCACGGAATGCATCTTTGTTTGTGGCCTCTGGCCCGAATTCCTCCAGCAGGCCACCGGTCCGGGTTGGTCGAACTGCTTTGATGGCAGTTTTGGTGTCGTCTTGCTTGACCGCTCCTTTAATTTCACGGAGGACATCTGCGTAGGTTCGGCCCTTAGTGGGTTTAATAAGCAGTGCCTCTCGCAAGGGTTTGCGCCGCGGTTTGCTTTTTGTTTTCTGCGGTATATCGGGGGGTTCTTTGTTCTTTTCGTGGTTGAGCTCTTTGTCTGTTTTTTCTAGGAGTAGCTTTTTGGCCGCTTTTTTCGCTGCCTTGTTTCGCACCACATGAAACTCCTCGTCTGGAGTGTCAACTTCGTTTATGGTCTCGTCCTTCCTCCTTTTCTCACGGTCGCCTTCAATTGGGCTACCGGCCATTCTTTTGCTGCTGCTAGGACCCACTGATGCCTCGAGGGAGAGCGTGTCTTTTTGGTGCTTTTCGGTTGCAAGCCACCTCCGCCTGTAGTGCGTTATGCGGCCAAAAAGCTCCTCCAGTTCAAGAATGCCATTCTTGACACTCTTGCCTATGTTTTTCTGCACTTCGCAGGCAGCCCTCAGTTGTTTGACGATAGTTCCCGCTTTCCGAGTAAGCCGTTCCTCTTCGGCGCGGTCAAGGGCGATTGTGTCATTTGGCGCCACTTCTTGGGAGAGGCCCCCATTTCCTAGCCCTTTTGCTTCTATCGCTTGGGTCGCGTTTGAAGTGGCGTCGGCCAACGGCAAAACTTCTCCCTCCCCCAGTCTTACACTGGCCTCTATTGGTGTCGCAGCTTGATCCGGATTGTGTACGTCTTGCACTGGACGCTCCCGGGTGCGCATAGTCCTTCTACTGCGCCCAAAGCCCGCAATGATGCCAGGTTGCACAACGCACTCTGCCTTTTTTCGTTCGTTAGTCCGTCTGTGGTCTGTCTCTGATTATTTAACCTGTAATGTTGACTTTGACAGTGTTTCTGGGGTCTGCTGCCTCCCCCCGCAATCGGTGACTTGTTTTATCGATGTTCTTGCCAACAGTGGTTTTTGCCTGAAAGGGTTCTCCGTGCTAGCGTCCTGTTTGCTTGTAGTTCTATCTGTTACAGAAGCCAAGTTCACCACTTCTATAACATTGCAGTTGCTGGATGACGACGGCCGGGAGCCTGCTCGCTCACTACTTTCTGCCGCTGGTACTGGGGATCCGACCCCCTGCACCGTAATTTGGTTCCCCTTGTGGACCTGCATAGTTTGGTTTTCTGTCTGGGTTTCCGTTCCCATAGCATTTTACCTACTGCCAGGATATATGGATAATTGATGACGCCATATGTTTCGTCATGTCACAGTGAAGATCATTGACACTCAGGTATTTGTCCTGAGACTCTCCCTTCACTGCCGACCATTGTCCGCGGCTGCTTATTGGTTATTCGCAGCGAACCTTTCGAGAAAGGTCTTCCCCTATCCACAACCCTGAGGACGCGTTTGGTTCCCCGGTCTGAGGGCACTATCGATAAATCGATAACCAAACGAACCAATAATGGTATAGTGTTGAATTTGCTTCTGTCGTAAATTACAGGATTATAAATTATTTCGTTTTACTATAATATTCAAAACCATACTGAACATATTTTCCGATCTTAAATTGTTTTTTCTTGACAATAAACTATTATTTTACAATTGAAAAATAGCGGACTACAATTTCTTCTTTTAATTGGTTTTACTTAATAATATGGTTACAACTTCTTTTAAGATTCATATTCAATGCCGATCTTTTTTTATATTTGGAAGTTAATGGTTTTCTCTTATTTTTAACATTACTTATAATCTTGGAACTTTTATTCTACTCGTATATTTTTTGGCTTTTAATTTCCTCATTTCTTTCAAATTATATTAAAGTTCTCTTGCGTATATTCAAATATTTTAATTACTAATTAATTCGATGTTGCTTTTGGTTAGTGGTTATTACTCGTATTAGGGTGTTACTATTTGTTTAGTACAGGTTTTAGTAAATTATAACAGTTAGCGTTAGTGAGGATTTAATGTGGTGTTTAAATTTGCAAAGAAATTCGTTTTTTATTCTATTCATGGTTTATTAATATTCTATTAAATTAATTTCTTTAATGCTATAGCAAAAGTTCTTTATGTAAGCTTCTGCTAGCATTTTGTTAAATTATGTATTGTGCGAATAGGTTAGTAGGGAAGTTTCAATAGGAAATATTGTTAAAGCTTTAGCGGTTATTCATTGCGAAGGATTTAATATGTAAGCGGGGAATGAATATTTCACACGATCGTTACGTTCGGGAATTGATTCGCTTCGGAAGAAGTTTTGCCGAGAGAATAGCTTTCCATTGATGTAGCTTGGGAGTCGTTGTTGCTATCTTGGCTTTACAGGGTGCGAGTGAGTGTGATAAATAAACTTTCCCCTTAATATGCATGGTTAATGTTGCTAATGGGAATGGGAGTCATGGATTGAAGGTTTATGTGATTGTTTTTGCTCACCGCTAACGAGCTTTGAAGATATGATTAGCATTGCTTCTGCAATGATGCATGAGAAAATTGAATGAAGCGATGTATTGTAGCTTTTACATGCGCTGATTGCTAGGAAGTATGTGAAGTATATGATATGTATGTACTAATTCGTGGTTGGCTGCTAATTGCCTTGAAGAGCATTTGTTTTTAATTAAGTCGGCTTAATGCATTTCGTAGTGGGCAGGGCTTTTAATTCATCTCTGCTATACGATTGTGTAGGAGGAAGAGCTTTTGAGGTATATGCATTTAATTGTCGTTTAATTGGCTTAAGTTGTAAATCACATACTTTTTTATTCATTTGTAGTTGTAAAAAGGGAGGGTTATTAGAAATGTATTCAGCAGTATGTGTAAATAGTTGCGAATTATTTATAAGTTGGAATCTACTATTTATTATGAAGGTTTTTTGTTAAGTATAGAAATATTGTATGAGTTGTGAATGATGATGATCTGTTTCATTAAATTGAAATTAAAAGGAGAGATTGTAAGCTTAATAGTTCTGGTATATACTTTTATTGATTTTAGTGAACTGTTAAACAGATATACTGCGTTGAAAATATCTTTCGAGAAAGATTATGGTCCAAGCGACACTATCACTATATGGGCTTGGGAACATATAGTTTCGGCCTTCATTCAAGACCCTATATGTGTTCCGTCTAGTTTTTCCCTAGTGCGCGTCTGCTTAGTTTGGCATAATGCTGTCCTAGGCCTTGCTGGGAGATAGTGCAGTGCCGTGCGAGGTCACTTCATAAGCTGTTTATAAAATTTTTGGTATTGATCTTGAGAAAACGATTGTTTAAAGAATCTTAAAGTATACATTATAGCATTCTAAGCCACAATTTGATATCTTTGCCATATGTAAAGTAAAATGGTGGGAAATGGGTGGGTTTTGAATTGTCTTGCGCTTTCCACAGGAGTTTTACTTGTGACTTTTTTAATAGTTAGCAGTTATAATGTATTTATTGTGCATGGAAATGTAGTGGCTTGTTTAAAGGATACTTGATTTATAGCGTATCTGCAAACCATTTTGGATCAACAGCTCAGAGGCTACGACTGGATGGTAAATTGATGTCTCTTTTGCATATGACTTACTACTATATGTAGCGTGTCTGCCGAAAGTTGAAATCGGGCAGCTCAGAGGCTATCATTTATTTCTTTAAGGACTTATAACTAGAAATAGCGTGTCCGTCGACAACTTATGTCAACGGCTCAGAGGCTGATGTTAAATCTACTGGTTTTCATTCCAGTGATTGTGCAATTAGACATAGAAAAAGCGTGTCTGCTGATAGTTATGGTTTCGAGTTTTGCCGGGGTTTTACCGACTTGACTGCCACTTTTTCCGTTTCCTTAACATGATGGAATTGCAGTGGATTTTGAAAGAGATAATTTGTTTTGGGGTAAAATCGTTTGCATTGTTGCATTGTTCTTATAGCTGAAATTCTGTTGTTTCAAATTTCCCATACTTAAATTGTTTCAGTGTAACTTGAAATTAAATTAGTTTCATGTTTATTTGCGTTGGGGAATTGCCGTTCTCATGTAAATTACTTTTTATATTTGTTTAGCGCAGTGTATTTAATTCATTTGCTCTTCCGTGTCATTTCATTTAAAAATTATTGCCCAGGTGTCTATTTATTCAATTTGTACTTAAATGTCTGTTTTTCTTTGCTCTTTTAATTGCATCTTAGGGAATTGCTCATTTCATTCAAAAGATAAGGCTTTAATGTGCATGTATGTTAGGTACGCGTTATTGTTATTATTATTGTTTAGGTGGTTGGAGTGATAAATGGTATCATATTTCGATAACAATGAGCACGCGTTTGTTTGCTCGCTATTAAGTTTTCGGTTTGCTTATTTGTGTTTAATATTTACTTGTACTGTTTTGTGTTTTGCATGTTAGTTGATTGAAACTTTATATCTTTATAAATTCTACGATGGGTTTGAACGAGTTAGGAGTTAGATTGAATGACCTTCAGGTAAGAAATATGAGATTTAAGGTATATGAATGGAGGAGTAAATGAATTGAAGAATTAGATGTTCAATATGACTGTTTGCTTTTAGGACTGATCTTATTTGAACGACAGTATGAGTAGGATTAATATTACATTTAAATATTGTTATCATATTTTGATTATTTGAATGATCAATATAATTATTTGAGTTTATTTTAAAGGCATTCTGATTTAGTTTGTTCGATAATATTATAATTGGATATTCATACTTTCTTTTTGTTATTTAATTGATTGATATAATTATTTGATGATTTTTTTTTAAGAAGATTGATCTTGTTCGATGGAAAGTATGAGTAACCTTAATTTTATATTTGAATATTGATATTATATTTTTGTTATTTGAGCAATCAATATTATTTTTATTTTCTTTTTCGAGAAGTTTAATCTACTTTTATGTACTGTATGAGTAGTAACAATATTGTATTTCGATACTGATATTATATTTTTGTTTTTTAAATGATGACAATTATTTTAAGCAAGCTGATCTAGTTTAATGGACTGTTTGAATAGTACTGATATTATTATTTCTTTTTATTGAAATAATCAACATTATTATTTGATTTTTTTATAAGAAGGTTGATCTAGGTTGATGGACAGTATGAGTAGCAATGGTGTCTTACAGGAGTTGAATGGTTTGAGCTATTGGCTGGGTGAATAGATTTTTCAGCCCATTTAAATTTGCTACACAGTGCACTACACTATGGTCTCTGCAAAACCCTATGTATACTGGTAAGAACTGGGAGCTCAACTTGATGCATATCCTATATACAACATCAAGGCTCCCGGGGAAAGAACTCACTGTACACCACTTACCTGCTACTCTGTCCATTTAATACCAGAACACCAAAGACGAGAGTTAACTTTAGAGAATGGATTTTATTACACTATCCATTTTTTTAAACATTTAGTTACAATTGATTTTATTAATTACATTTTCACTTCTACCTATCCACCAGCCTGAAGAGGGAATCAACTTGTCGTATTCATGGTTCGGAGTGGCCGCACGGCGTGGAATGCCAAAAGGCCGATTGAGGATCGCGGCGCAAGCCAACACCTCACCTGTCACCATTTCCTTGTACACGGGACAGCACTTTCAATTCAAACTTAAGCGCGAATACTTCGATGTTTTTATAATAAATGGGTAGCAGCACGCTCCCTTTTGGATTTGAATACATAATCATTGGTATAAGACTGCCCAAGAACATTAAATACCATTCTTTCGTGAGCTTTCAACCGAAATTCTCTTTAAAGGTGCTGAGTAGCCGAACACGTGCGCTCTCGTTCCACGAAAGTTTTTCCTCCCCGCTTCGTCTCGCTTGCTCGGCTGGTGAATATGCGAAACTGGGGAAATTGAGCGAAAGAGTGTTTTTCGCTTAAGCTTTCGACTTCGAAAGAGTGCTTTCAGTTTAAGCTTTCGGCTATCCCAAGATCTCTTGAGGTAAAATAGCGAAACTGGGGACATTGAGCGAAAGAGTGTTTATGCCGGAACTTTCAGTTTTCCTTTCTACTTACCTCTCTTCGAAGCACCCTGTTCGTTCACGATGTGAATATCGTTGCGGGTTGAACTTTCTCGTTCACTTAACTGCTCGCTTATTCACTTGCGCATGTGTTTCCATGGCTTATTTTCATTGGCGAAGTGCGAGTACATAGGTGTTGTGTGCTCGCTACTATTGCAGTTATGAAGCGGGAATATATCCGAGTATGTTTATGTGTTCACTCGCAATATATATATATATATATATATATATATATATATATATATATATATATATATATATATATATATATATATATATATATATATATATATATATATATATATATACATATATATAAATATATATATATATATATATATATATATATATATATATATATATATATATATATATATGTATATATATATATATATATATATATATATATATATATATATATATATATATTTATATTTATATATATATATATTTATATACATATATATGTATATATATATATATATATATATACATATATATGTACATATATATATATATATATATATATATATATATATATATATATATATATATATATATATATATGTATTGAGCCGTTCTTCTAGGAGCTCATGAATCAATATACAACGATGCATAGTTCGTAGTCGAAACGCCCTCATTAACAAAAATATCAACAAGAGCATTTGTCAACATCATCATCAGCATCAACCTCATCATCATCAACAACATCATACCACAAACATAATTATCAACAACGACGACATCAACATTCATTATCCCCGTCCTACTTCTTGCTATTGTCAAAGTGTAAAATATAAATATACATATAATGTAGTATATATATACATATATATATATATATATATATATATATATATATATATATATATATATATGTGGAATGAAATACGACTGTCAAACGAAATACTACGAACCGAGCAGTTGGTATCCAACCTCCGTAGAGGACGTGGTTTAACATTTCACATCTTACATCTATTGTAAATTTTTTTCGCAATAATTTAATTACTAAAATAAAGTGAATTTGAATTAATCTATAAACCAATCTTTACATGGGGCTCAACCGCGATTGTGAGCAGAGCTACCGATAAATAAATAGTAATTAAATACGCGTGTGCCGCGCGAAATAAAGAAAAACGGACAGAAGAACAAAGCAGTTAGTGATAACGGTGATCGAACATTTCGCTTTTGCTATAACCGAAATGAGTGCGCGGCATCGTAGGTCGCTGCAACGCAGTGACGCAAGCGTGGACGTGTTGGAAACGATGAGAGGCGCCGACGATCGCGCATCAAATTTTAACATGCATGATGTGGAAAGCGTGATTCGCAAATTTCATGGCGAGAATATGAATGTGGTAGCACATCTGAAAGAATTTGAAGCGTATGCAACCGCGTTCAGATGGACGGAAATTCAGAAATTCGTATTCCTTAAAAAATCGCTGTCGGGCGCGGCTCGAATGTTCGTAGACTGCGAGGCAAAACCTGTGTCCTATTTCCAACTAAAAAGTGCCTTAATTGAAGAGTTTAAAGCAAAGATAGCTAGTTGCGACGTTCACCAGAGGCTTCGAGAGGAGAAAAAACGGAACAATGAATCGTACCGTGAATATTTGTACCGAATGCTTGAAATAGGCAGTCATGCACAGGTGGAAGATGTCTCGGTGTTTCGGTATGTGATCGATGGCATTAAAGACTCGAAAGTGAATAAGACTATTTTATACGGAGCGAAAACGACAGCGGAATTAAAAAAAAAACTCTTAACCTACGAACAAATGAAAAGTGATCCCGAAGTTTCAGGTGGCCTCAACGTAAAGAAACCAAAAACGGGAAAAAACGAACCAATGCAGAAATCACGATACTGTTACAATTGCGGATCGTCTGACCATGAATGGCATGGTTGTCCGGACAAGACGAAAGGCCCAAAGTGTTTCGGGTGCAATCTATTTGGTCACAAACGCACTGATTGCCCGAATGGAAAGGCAACCAATTGCATACGAAAATCTGGAAGCGACGTGTGCATTGTGAAGAAGTCGTGTCTCAGTAAAATAAAGCCACGAGACGTATCAGAATCTTCGCGTTGTACGTTAACGGGTCTCGGTTCCAGTATCATTACGCATGGGCTGTGTACTGTCGATGTGAAAATTAACGGTATCTTATTCGAAAATATCGAGTTCAACATAGTAGACAACATGAGTGTTAATCCCGACGTCATCATAGGAATGAATCTACTCGCTAGCGCCATAGTGGAAATTCGCAATGGTAAAATGACAATTACGAAAGTCGATGCGGAGCCTGATAGTAAAGAAACGATGGATGAAGCATGCAACCCAATAGAATGTTTTCTCGCGCAAATAAACACGGAAGCGTTGAACGAAGATGAGCTTAGTGCAGACATTTGCAACATGAAGGTTCGTTCTGAAGTTAAAAATATTATCTCGAAATATTCACCGACACAACTGAAAGAATCGCCGATAAATATGAAAATCGCTGTAATTGATAACGAACTGGTCTATCGTCCGCCAAGAAGATTTTTGCCACCCGAACGAAAGATAATCGACGAACAAGTGGAGTCTTGGTTGAAAACCGGAGTTGTAGGCGAAATTGTCTCTGATTATGCAAGTCAAGTGGTTCTGGTAAGGAAAAGGAACGGCAAGCACAGATTGTGTATCGACTACCGAGCCATCAATAAGAAAATTTACAAAGATCGATACCCGCTACCGGTGATCGAAGACTGAATCGACAAAATTGGAGATTGAGCATTTTTTAGTACCCTCGATCTTGAAAATGGCTTTTTCCATGTGACGGTGGATGAAGAGAGTCGCAAATTTACATCGTTTGTCAATCAAACCGGACAATATGAGTTCACGAAGGTACCATTTGGATTATGCAATTCGCCCAGCGTATTTCAAAAGTTTATAAATTATACATTCCGAGATCTGATTCGCCAAAACGTTGTAATAATTTACATTGACGACATCGTTGTACTCTCACGGACCATTGAAGAAGGCTTAATTAGTTTAAAACGAACCCTAAAAGTGGCTGCTGATAATGGACTGAATATAAAATGAAGTAAATGCCGATTCCTGCAGGAAGAAATAGAATACTTAGGCCATCGAATTTCAAAAGGAACCGTCAAGCCGTCGATCGGTAAATCAAAAGCCGTTATCAATTTCCCAATTCCAAAGACGTTGGAGCAACTACAAAGCTTCCTTGGACTTCCTTGGAATTCGACGACAATGACGACCGCACCGTTCCACCACAAGATGCAGATGACTCACCTGAGGTAGACGAGTAATATGGATGACCGAGTGTGGAATGAAATATGACTGTCAAATGAGATACTACGAACCGGGCAGTTGGTATCCAACCTCCGTAGAGCGTGGACGTGGTTTACCCTTTCACATCTTACATCTATTGTAAATATTTTTCGCAATAATTTAATTACTAAAATAAAGTGAATATGAATTAATCTATAAACCAATCTTTACATATTCTATATATATATATATATATATATATATATATATATATATATATATATATATATATATATATATATATATAGATATTTATATATATATATATATATATATATATATATAGATATATATTTATATATATATATATATATATATATATATATATATATATATATATATCTATATTGGATTTTTCGATGGATTGTTCACGATAACATAGTCCAGAAACGATCACGAACGAAACAAGATGAGCTTCCACAATCGACATCCAAAGCCAATATTCAATTCCTGTGTGCTGGGATGACAAGTGTGTAGTCTGCTTTGAGCTGCTTCCCAGAACCAAACCATTCATTCGAATATTTACTATCGTCATCTATCGAAATTGAATGAAATAATCAAGAAAAAACGCCCTGAACTGGTCAATCGCAAAGGTGTGATGCTTTACCATGATAACGCTAGACCCATAGAGGTATACACTGGAGACGGCGAGCTTTCATTTCCCATATAAAATATTGAAGTCTCTTAATACATGCTCAATACGAACAAACATTTGATGTCCGTATACTCCAATTTTCGAAAGCTTTTGGACATTCACGAATGAGCTTACGTATGATTGTCCAAATTCTATCATTTTTCGAAATTAATTTCAAAATAGCTTAAAAAGTTCATTATTTTTAGTTTTCTATTTAATGATCATACAGCATTTATAATTGTAAACAATGCCTCCAAATATTGTTCAACAAACTTCTTTCCTTTCCATAAAATATACTAACAAACTACGAAGTGCGCCACATTCAAATCGTTTTCGATCGAAATCAACAATTGTGACACCCCTGATTTCGGAAATGATGTTTCAGCTGATAGAATACAGGAAGTTGACAATTCCTGCGGAAATTCCATCAAATATCGTAATTTTTAAAAATTTTCAATGAAAACGCTTGTTTCGATCGGATTCTATAAGTGATTTCGAAAATAAAGTGTTCAATGTGTAAACGTGAGCAAAAATGTGAACGCGTCATCGAGTATTTTTCATTATTTAGGTAAGTAAAGTGCACTCAAGGAAACAATTATGTGTCCGGGTATAATTTACGTGATGTTTTCTGTGTCCGTCCAGGTTTTTGGTGCGATTCGTGAATGAAAGCATAATTTCGAATGTTGTGTGAATCGTGCCTGCTAGAAACGGTATATGGGAGACGCGAATTTAAAGATTTTCTCGGTTGAAACAGATTTGACGCCGGTCATAGAATTCCGATAACATGCAACTGAAACTCGCTTGCATTTTACGAATTTACACGCTTTTTTTCTGATTTTTATTCCTACGGATTCAAATGTGCCTAAGTTATCCTTAAAGCTTCGTGTTGAAGTAATTAATTGTGTTTTTAAGTAAAAGTTCGTAATTATCAAAGAGCAAATTGCATGTGAAATAGATGTTGCGCGCAAATGTTGAAGTTTTGTTGGCTCCGTCCATAATGGTGTTAAGGTTAAATTGTTGAAAATAATTCGTTTTGTTGTTGCAAAGGTGCTTGTAAAAGTTTCATGTATCGGAGTAAACATTTTAATTGAAAAACTTTGAAGGTTTTCTAAAATACGAGATCTCGTACCAGTGCAGTGCACCTACAATATGGGAGCTGTTTTATTAATTTCGAAAACTGGTCGGTTGAATTTAAAAATGTTTTTCTAGGTTTCTGGAGTTGTGGTGATGGGACTGAAATTGTTGTTGAAAACCGAGCCAATTAATGCCAAAATGCATGCATGGTGGTTTGATTTGAAAATATTTGTTTCTTTACCGGAAAACGAAGAAAACCGATTTCAAAGTGCCCTACAAAGGATGAAATAAGTTTTATGAAGGTGATATTAAAGTACCATGCAATATAGCACCACTTTTAAAAAATTTTATTCATCTTTCTTACTTTGGAGTCGGTTTTTTTTTTTGAAGATGAATTTCTCAAAACAAATTTACCTATTGCGTATATCATCATCATCATCATTGTCAGCTTATCAACCATGTATACGGATCATGGTGTAGCCTCCCCTACGTATTGGCTTCTCATTTCCCTCCACTTTTGTCTGTTTTTAGCTATACGTGTCCAGGTAATGCCAGCTAGCTTTCTTATGTCATGGTCCCACCTAAGTTTCGGGCACCGTCTTGGTCTTTTGACTCCCCTTGGGTACCAATTCATAACTTTTGTGGTCCATCTATTGTCTGATATTCTTGCCAAATGTCCAGCCCATCGCCATTTGAGACTTCTGATTCTATTGATCACATCCGTTACCTGTGTTTTTGCTCTTATCCAGGTTAGTCTTTTTCTGTCTCTTCTTGTGATACCCAACATGTATCTTTCCATTGCCCTTTGGGCAACCTGAAGTTTTCTTATGGTGTCTGTGGTCAGAGTCCATGTTTCACAACCGTAGGTCATGACTGGCAGAATGCATTCATCAAAGGCTTTCTTTTTCAGGTGGACTTTCATTTTTGACTTGAAGATTATGGAGTTTTTTGAAGATTATGGAGTTTTTTCCACGCTAGTTTAATTCGTCTGTTTATTTCGGGTAGTAGCGATCCTGAGTTGCTTATTGCTTGGCCTAGATACACATATTCGTCTACCACTTCTAAATCAGTGTTATTAATTGATATTTTATCCTGGCCTCTCGTTATGAATTCATTGTACATAACCTTTGTTTTATTGAGGTTCATTCTCAGTCCTGCTGTCTCACTAGCTGCACTTAAGTCTTTGAGTAGCGTTTGTAGTTCATCCTAGGTTTGGGCGATGAGGACTATGTCATCAGCAAATCGTAGGTTATTTAGCCGTTCTCCATCTATGATTAAGCCTTTATTATCCCATTCTAGGCCTCGAAAGATTTCCTCCAGGGTGGCGTTGAAGAGTCTTGGTGAGGCTTTTGTTACTCTCGATGGCACTCTCTACTAGTTTCTCGTTATAGTTCCTCACATCTTCTGTTATTTTCTTTCTAATTGTTTTGCAGGTTTCAGTGTACTCAATCCTTTGGATGTTCGAGATAACTTCATTTCCCTGCGTTTTCTAAGTAGAGCCTTTGTTTCATTTGAGAGCTTGTGGTATTTATTATCGACGCTTGGTCCACCTACTTCTTTGGCGCATTTCAGGATTGCGTCTGCGAGAAACATTGCGTCCTTATTGCGCATTTCGGAGTCTAGCATTTCTTGGTAGAGATCGGCGTTGTCCCTGATGTTGTCTATGTTAATACCTGATTTTGCTGGTTTTCTAACTAATCTAAGCCTTTCAGTTTTTAGGTCTAGGGTAATCTTTGCTCTAGCCAGACGATGATCGCTTCCTGTCCTGAAGTTATTTATTATTGAAACATCCTTAACTGTTCTTATTTTGTCGGTTAAGATCAGGTCAATTTCATTCTTTGTGGTTGCGTTTGGGGCTTGCCAAGTCCATTTTCTATTTCGGCCTTTCTTGAAGAACGAGTTTGCTATATAGAGGCTATGTTGGTGGGCAAATTGGACCAGTCTTTCTCCTCTGTCGTTCCTTGTGCCCAAACCGAATTTTCCTACCAGGATTTCGTCGTCTATCTTTCCCCCTATAATAGCATTGAAGTCGCCTATTAGATATTTGATTATGAAATCCTTATATTGCTTCGGTCAACGGCTCAGAGGCTATCTTTTTTTGACTAAGACTAAAGGCTGAGTGGCTGCCGACAGTTTTGTTTTGAAGGGACCACATTTGTGGCTGTCGACAGTGGGTTTTCGGGGAACCACTCAACTTATTTTGTTTTCCTATTTATTTATAAAAGCTTGCCGGGATTTATCGGCTTGACTGCCACTAGTTTCCTTTTTATTACTGCTAATACTATGAAATTGCAAATCGAGTGCTGAATTCATATTTTATCATTCGTGGGGGAGAAAAAATGGGAATTGAAAGACATAATTGGTTTAAGGGTGAATTTGTTTGTATTGAGTTGGCCTATATTGTATTGGGTTATAATAATTAAGTCGTTTATTTCACAGTTCCTACACTTGGATTAGTTCAGTAAAACTTGAAATTCTTTTTGTTTCTTGTTAAGCATTTGTATTGAAAAATTTTATCTAGTGTGTAAATTTTTAAATTCGTTTCACGCGGTTAGTTTATTTATTTGTACTTGAATTTAATTGCACTAAAAGTTATTGTTAAAACGTCTATTCATTAATTTCATCTTCATTAAAGGCTCACAAGAAATTATTCGAATGCTAGATCAATTTTAAAGATAAGACTTGAATATTCATGCGGGTGCGCGTTATTGTTATTATTATTGTTTCAGTTGTTTGAGCGATAAAAGATGTTATGTTGATATAACGATGGACACGAGTTTGTTTACTCGTTATGTATGTTTTCATTATGCTTGCTTATGTTTGATGTTTACTTGTACTGTTGATTGTTTTGCATGTAAGTCAACTGAAACATTATCTCTTTGATAAGTTGCACGTCAAATTAAGTTTGAATCAATTGGAAGTTTGTTTGATTGATTTTAAAATGATGATGATTGATATAAAATATTGGATATGAAAATTATATGCTTGTTATTTAAATGATCAATGAGATTGGTGTTTTTTTTTAATTTGAGAAAACTGATCTAGTTTCATTGACAATGTAAGTAGCAATGATAACATACAGGAATTGAGTGGTTTCGGATATCGGCTGGGAGGAAAGACTTGCATCCCATTTAATTTTACTACACAATGCGCTACATTGTGGTGTTCGCAAAACCGATATCCTACCGGCTGCGCCAAATTGTTGCACAATACCAGTACACCCCATGTCTACTGGCATGCGCTGAGAGCTCGATATGATGTGTATCCTATATACTTATCAAGGCTCCCAAGGAGAGAGAGATATTCCTGTATGATACTTACCTGCTATTACATTCTTGTGAGCTAGATCAGTGAAAAGGTGCTTTTGTTTAATGATTTAATTTTCATTTTATTCTTTACTTGGTGTAATAATTACGCGTTCGGTTGACTATATTAATATTAATAATATATTTCGCTATTGAATTCTTTTAATAATTAATTTATTACAGAGACGTATAAACTTCGAGAATTAATGGAGCTTGTAAAATTTTTGCGATTTATATTTACTTTCATTATTTTAGTTATTTGAAGGAAATGTATGATATTGCTTGATATCATATTTGAAAAACCAATCAATTAAAGCTCCAACTGTTGCTCAGGCTGACGCCTTGAGCACGCAGTTATATTAACGAATCGATTGATTATAATCCAACTGCTAGTCCCGGGCACAAAGCCTTGGGACGCTAATACTCGGGCTGATGCCTTGAGTACGCAGTCAGATTGATAAATCAATCAATTACTAGTTCAACTGCAGGTCCCGGGCATAACTGCCTTGGGGCGCTGATACTCGGGCTGATGCCTTGAGTAAGCAGTTGAACGTATCCTAAATTCACTTATCCCGGGCTAAGTGCCTTGGGATAGAATAAGCTCGGGCGCACGCCTTGAGCCAGTGAATGGAGAAATACTTCTCGATTTTCTCGTGTCTTTAATTTTCTTTTATACTATAATTATGCTGACTTTATTGCTTACCAACTAAAATAATGAAGAAAATTTGCCATTTAAAAAAGATCAAAGTTCAACAACAAAACAGTTTAACGTATTAAGTGCCATCTCTCTGTGACTAGTGCAACCACAAAGCTAAAGCTTTCACTCGATTTGCAATGCATGTAACCAATTCGTTCCGCTGGGTGGTACGTGCGATTGCGAAGTCTTGTGTGTATATGTTTGATACTTAATACGAGAATGGATACACACCCACTTCTGCTAATCCATGATACGACACCGCGCCCACAGATGCATTGATTAAAATCCGCAGCTTTTCGTATATGTATGTTGTCATTTACAGTACACAGAGAGGAACGACGGAACACGAACCGAGCAATATTTGGACTGCGGTTCCCGTAACAGTAGGTCCACTTCGTATCTCAAACGTTTATAGATATATATTAACATTACAATGCGAGCTAACAACATTCGTGGTAGCACTTCCCTTAGAAAATAAAGAAGCACAAACGGTAGCATTAGGTATAGTTAACGAATTTATTTTAAGGTATGGAAAATTTAGTAAGCTAACAACAGACTTAAGTCCGGAATTTTTTTTTTTTTTTGTGGTAGGGAGGTGAAGGCATTAACGCCCACCAAGTCTGGCAGTGTGGGACTCCCATGGAGGATACCCTTGGACTACCCACTAAACACCTCCCCTGTCAATCTGAGAACCTAGCCTGGAACCGTTTGACACATTACTTCGGGCCAGGTCTCGTTTTGTTACGCCGTGGGGCGCCTTCAAGCTGGGGAGTCCCTTTCCTAGCGGGAGGGGAGAGGGGAAGAGGAAATGCCAGAAGAGCGATCCCCTCCGGCTGCTGCGAGTCCCTTTTAAATTTTAGGACTGCCCGAGCATAATGTGCCACCTGGTTCCATTTGTCAACCGATTCGAGCATCACCGCTACCATATTATCCGGGGTGACCTCTCCCGTCTCCCTGTAGAGTTCACTTCGCAGCCTGGCCCATTCGGTACACGCAAAAAATGTGTGACAGGCATTGTCCTCCTCTCCTGGGCAAAACCGACAATCGGGAGACCGTGACTTACCGATCTTGTGCAGGTAAGACTGAAAACACCCGTGCCCGCTCAAAAGCTGGGTCAGATAGAGGTCAGTCTCACCATGCCTTCAATTTAACCACGGTCTCACATCCGGGATGAGGCGCGCAGTCCACCTTCCCTTCGTGCAATTCCTCCAAGACTGCTGCCAATCGTTGAGCGAGCGTTGTCTCTCCTCGCGGACAACCATCTCCCTTGCATCCTCATTTCGGCGCAGGTAAATAGCGCGGCACTCTCTAGCAAGGAGGGCGACAGGTATCACGCCTGCAATCACTCTCACCGCCGATTTGGAGACTGTTGGATACGAAGATGCAATTCTCAGTGCTCCTCTTCTCTGTACCTGTGCCAATCGTTTTCGGTATACCTCCTTGCTGAGAGCGTCGCCCCATACCTCTGCTCCGTACAGTAGCACTGACCCTACAGCACTCATCAAGAGGCGTCTTCTTGATAGGCTGGGTCCCCCTACGTTGGCCATAAGTCGACTCAGAGCCGATATTCCCGAAGCAGTCTTTTCAGCCGTTGCCCTGATTTGCTCAGAGAAACTCATCTTCGAGTCGATCAGTAGCCCCAGGTACTTCGGCGCTGGCTTCGATTCGACCTGTATATCTCCAATACTGATCATCCTTACTCTAGGGATTCTCTTTTTTGTCAAGATGACCACTTCGGTTTTCTCCAGTGCTAAACTGAGCCCGCGAGCAGTCATCCAGTCCCTCACTCGGCGCATTAGCATACCTAGCCTAAGTTGCGCTTGTTCAACGGTGCGTCCGGCGACCAGAGCCGCAACATCATCCGCATAGCCGACCAAGCGCGACTCATCTGGCATCTCAAGTCTCAGTAGCCCGTCGTAAGACACGTTCCACTGGTCCGGACCAAGGATAGATCCCTGGGCAACACGCGAGGTAATTTCCATCCTTCGTTGGCCCTGTGTCGTGTCGTGGAGCAGGCTTCGGTCCTTAGGGTAAGTCCTCAAAAGCCGCATTAGATATTCTGGAACTTGAAAAGAGTTTTCCAGCGTGTCCAGAATATCCACCCATCTAGCGGAGTTGAAGGCATTCCTGACATCGAGTGTCACCAACAGGACGATCCGTCGCTTGGTGCGACTATATGCCTCTGCCTTTTGGACCGCGTTCACCACCTCTGCAATCGCATCAATGGTAGAACGTCCTGCTCTAAAGCCGTACTGCCGAGGAGATAGGTCTCCAGCAGCACGAATCGCGTCAGTGAGTCTTCCCTTGATGAGTTTCTCTAGCACTTTCCCAGCCGTGTCTAGCATGCATAACGGGCGGTATGCAGACGGCGGTTTGGGATTTCCCTTCCCCTTGCTGACCAGCACGAGCCTCGCCACCTTCCATCGTACCGGGAAAACCCTGTCCCGTAGGCAAGCGTTGAATGTGCTGAGCAGCAAGTCAGGACAATGGTGATAGCCGAGCTGCAAAACCTCAGCTGGAACACCATCTGGACCTGGAGCCTTCCTCGCTTTCAGGGAGAGGACTGCCTCCTCCAGTTCCAGCTGTGTGAAGAGTGGGCACTCGACTGGTGTTTCACCATGGACAGCGTCAACACGGACGGGATGGGCGGGGAAGAGTCCCCGCACTATCGCGTCCATCTTTTCCGCGTCATGCATACAAGGCTTCCGTAGGGCACCAAGTTTCCCCATGACCAGCTTGTAGCCAAGGCCCCACGGATCCCTATTTACATCGTCCGCGAGGTCTTGCCAGCATCGGGCCTTGCTCTTGTTAATAAGCCTGCGAAGATCTTTCCTGCCGGACCTGTATGCTGCTAGCCTAGTGTCTGCCTCCTCCCGTGTTCGCATCCGCTGGGCCTCTCGCCGAAGTTTGTGACACTCGCTTCTTTGTTCGGCGATCTCGTTTGACCACCAGTATACTGGGGGGTCTCCGACGGGGCATGGAAGACTCGCAAGCAGCTATGATGGTACTCATAGTTGAGTTCACCAAGTCCTTGGCTGTGGGCCCTCCACTCCCTGGTGGAGCTCCCAGCAACGGTGCGCCAGCCGTAAGCGCGTCAGCGAACCTCTCAACCTCCATCCTCCCAGTCCTCCATCCGAGGATTGAAGTTTGGGCATATGCACGCAGAGTGGCACTGTCGTGAATCTCAACCGCTATATACTGGTGATCACTAGCCGAGTAGTCCTCTAGTACTCGCCAGTTGTGTAGTCTAGGTACCAGGGACTCCGAAGCGAGTGTCACATCGGGTATGGTTCCTACGTAACCCCAGCGGCGGAAAGTAGGGGTGTTACCAGTATTTAGGACAAAAAGCGCTGTTCTGGCCGCCATGTCCAAGATTTGCTTTCCCTTTTGGTCGGATTGTGGCATACCCCATTCAATGGCTCTAGCGTTGAAGTCTCCCCGGACCAGCATGTGGCCCTCTGTGTTCGAGACAGCGTCCTCCAGGGCATCGAGTTTGGTTCGAAAAGATCGCATTGCCTCGTTAGGCGTCGGAATTTACTAACAAACTTTTGGCAGAAATATGTGAATTATTAAAAGTTGGTCAAATTTTTTCCAACTCCATATCATCACGACACCTTAGGAGCGATTGAGCGTAATCATCGTGTACTGAATGAATACATGTATTCTTTCACCGCTGATTATGAATGGGACAAATGGATACCGTATTACATTTTTGCGTATAATACTACTCCACATGTGGACACAGGATATTCTCCTTATGAACCTATCTTCGGAAAACTTCCTTCCCTTCCTAACGATATTATCAAAAATTATACAAAAATTTATAGTTTTGATAACTACGTAAATGAACTAAAAATTAGACTTAAAATATCACTCCTGAAAGCACGCGAACTAATAGAACAAGCTAAACTAAAACGGATAAATAAATCAAGGTATATAAATCCTTTGGAAGTCACAATAGGAGATATGATTTTACTGAAAACAGAAAGAAACATCAAAAACCGTACAAAGGTCCTTATCAAGTAGTAGGCATAAAAGAAAGTAACATTTTAATAGACTTACATGGAAAACATAAATATGTACATAAAAATAATGTCAAATTGTATTAGCTAAAAAAAAACACACATGAAAACAAAAAAAAAGAGAGCACAAATAAATTTTTTTTCTTCTTTTCTCTAATTGTAAACAAAAAACCACCCACACCACATAAAATATAAAGTAATTATTTTTGTGGTTCGCCTCAGTACATAAATTAAAAAATAAATATATAAGGCTCATCAAGTAGAGTGGTGGTGTAATAGGTCGAATCCACATATCAAAACACAACAATCATAATAATATTTATACGTACACATCCTAAGCAAACATATGTACATTATCAGTTTATTCTTCTAACTGCAGGCATATATTTAATAAATGCCATTTGTTATATTGTTATTGAATTTTCAAATGAATAAAAATAGTTTCGAAATAATTAGTCTTTATATTAACAAGCAGAAGGATATCTGAATATGAGCTCTTGAAAAAGATGGGTTATACAAATAATTCAAATTTTGTATTAAAACTTTCGATCAATTATACAGCCTATATCAATGAGACGTATTTATTATCAGAGCGCAGTATAATTCATTCAAAAAGAAGCGTTGGATTTTAAGGACTCATCACTGGTTTGAGAAATTCAACAGTAATAGACGACATATTTATTACCAATAGTATTGTAATAGGTCGAATCCACATATCAAAACACAACAATCATAATAATATTTATACGTACACATCCTAAGAAAACATATGTACACATTCATTCACTTACTATAATAGTAGGTTTAATTCACCTATCATGAACAAAAACAACAATCGTAACAACATTCATATGCTCATATCATCAGCAAAGATTTATACACATGTTCAATTGTACATCATGCAATTCATTTGCTTACTAACAAAATTCATTTGTTTACCAACAAAAGTCTAACCTAAGCAAACAAAAAGACAACCATGAAATATCAAACCGATCGCATGGCTACATGTAAACATACCAGTTGCATAATCATACAATGTAATTTTCTTTTATTTCCTCTACGCTCATTCTGAATGTAGAGTATCACATTGCGACAAAATAATAAGCCATCATGTGTGGAGGTACTCCCTGACCATACTCAACACTAATTATATTACTCATCTAGAGGTTGGTAACCGTATGCATGGGTTGATGACATACGAGTGTATGCACAATATGGAAATTTATCTAGAGTAGAAAATAAATGCATATGTTGACATATTGATAATATGATATGAAAGTTTTAGTTCATGAGGCAATAAAATCGACAATATGGAAAGTATAGGTAGAATTGTGTCAAGTAATAAATTTTTGCTTACACTTAAGAAGAAAAAAAGCACAGTAAACAAATTAGCTGTGTAAGGCATAGGTTAAGTGAAATTAAAATGTATAAATACCGAAGAATGGTTAAATAAAATCAAGATTTGTGATTGAACCGCCTAGTCGTTTTATTCGCTGGTCTACACCCCGCGAAGTTATATTTGCGGATTTAGAAATTGCGGCGTAGTGGATACTATGTCCTCGCCATGTTCTCTGCGGAGTAACTCTCCGCTTGCGTAGGTTTGAATGACATTTATTAGGCACCATAATATTAATTCTTTTTCCCATCTTAGAGGAGGTGAATTTAAGAATGATAAGAAATCATTTCAGTATGCTTAAATTTGTTCCCTCGTATAAATTAAATCAAAATCACATCAAGCTATTTTTCGTCCATTCGATCAAGTCTCGGCTATAGCAATTTACTGCCAGCTACGATAAACTTTTATTTCGATGCAAACTTCATTTCATCATTGTGCCGATGGAACGATACTGTCTAAAATAACTCTGAATTGAATACTTAAAAATGTTCAAGTGGCATGCATCGAAAAGCAACACTTTGCTGCATATGGCGAGCACATGAACAAAAAACAACACTTCAGCTTGTTAATTAAACTTATAACAGAAAAATGTATTAACACAAAATACTATTTCATTGCGAAATAAAAATCAGAATAAATTCTTGTTAGGCAATATCTCAACAAATTAGTACACCTTAAAGGCATGTAGTTCTTTCACACATAGCGAAGATCAAGCTCAACGATTATACATTTCACCTTAATTCCACCGAAGACGATCTAAAGCCTGGTTATGACCCAGCCCATCAAGAAGACGCCTCTTGATGAGTGCTGTAGGGTCAGTGCTACTGTACGGAGCAGAGGTATGGGGCGACGCTCTCAGCAAGGAGGTATACCGAAAACGATTGGCACAGGTACAGAGAAGAGGAGCACTGAGAATTGCATCTTCGTATCCAACAGTCTCCGACTCGGCGGTGAGAGTGATTGCAGGCGTGATACCTGTCGCCCTCCTTGCTAGAGAGCGCCGCGCTATTTACCTGCGCCGAAACGAAGATGCGAGGGAGATGGTTGTCCGCGAGGAGAGACAACGCTCGCTCAACGATTGGCAGCAGTCTTGGGTGAATTGCACGAAGGGAAGGTGGACTGCGCGCCTCATCCCGGATGTGAGACCGTGGCTGAATCAAAGGCATGGTGAGACTGACTTCTATCTGACCCAGCTTTTGAGCGGGCACGGGTGTTTTCAGTTTCTGCACAAGATCGGTAAGTCATGGTCTCCCGATTGTCGGTTTTGCCCAGGAGAGGAGGACAATGCCTGTCACACATTTTTTGCGTGCACGAAATGGGCCAGGCTGCGAAGGGAACTCTACAGGGAGACGGGAGAGCTCACCCCGGATAATATAGTTGCGGTGATGCTCGAATCGGTTGACAAATGGAACCAGGTGGCACATTATGCTCGGGCAGTCCTAAAATATAAAAGGGACTCACAGCAGCCGGAGGCGCTGGGGCTGGGGGATCGCTCTTCTGGCATTTCCTCTTCCCCTCTCCCCTCCCGCTAGGAAAGGGACTCCCCAGCTTGAAGGCGCCCCACGGCGTAACAAAACGAGACCTGGCCCGAAGTAATGTGTCAAACGGTTCCAGGCTAGGTTCTCAGATTGACAGGGGAGGTGTTTAGTGGGTAGTCCAAGGGTATCCTCCATGGGAGTCCCACACTGCCAGACTCGGCGGGCGTAAATGCCTTCACTTCCCTACCACAAAAAAACAAAAAAAAGCCTGGTTATGAAAGGAAAAAGGAGGTGTAAAAGTATAAAAGAATGGACGATTATAATCTTAGAAGTAGTTGAATTTTAAATTACTTAAGAAGCAGATTTAGTTTCGCTTATTCAATGTCATTGTGAGGTTTCTTTCTATCGAAATAAAGTTTTGCTAACTATTCTAAGCTGAAATAGGAACATTATCAATCAATTATGCGATGGCAGTTAACTTTTATATATTCAGAATTTTCTAAATTTTAGCTCTCTTTTTAAACTACACCCTTTGAAAATTAAATCAACAGGGCAACGTTCATGGCCAAAACTGACGAAAAATAGGAAGCCATATGGTAGCAATTTGCAAATAAATTAGTCGGCCTACTATGGACAAGCTTCCGTGAGTTGTCAGCCAACTGCGGTATTAGCAAATGCTTGTATTGTGTAATGTATACTATTTTCCGAATGAATAATGTACGAAACGCATTCCGTGTATGCTATAAATTCACCTTGCACTGTACTCCTAAACTTTTCAACACGTGCATATGAAGCACATGTTTTGCACCTTCCATTTATCGCTCAGCGTTGAGAATTAAACAAACTCCTATAAATTCACTTTGGAAGGCGATAAAAATCAAACGGGTATAAAAACTGAAATAATTTCCACTTCACTGGGAGCGCTATTGTGTTCTCCGCGGGCCATCTGGATTTCACTGTAGAAATCCGTCTCGAAACCGTACCAGAGCATATCTACTAAATAGCAGCTGCAATTAGAACAAATTTTATTTCGTACGGTACTTATAGAGTTAAGAGAATTAGACTAAAAGTGCATATGTAAAACCTTGAATTTGCAACCAATTGAACCAACATATGGTAAACTTTAATCCATCTTTTATACGTTTATTTGCCTCTCTTTTCATTTTGACAGCTCCTCGATTGCAGGTGCTAGTTAGTATATATGCTCTGACCGTACAAAACCTTGAATTTTCGTTGGGACCTCCATAATTCTTCATATACCGCCTTGTAAGTTAGCCAGCAAAGTCTGCCTACTAATGGTCATTTTTGCGGTAGTAAGCGCTGCTGCCATATGGCTTGTTCGTGGCGCATCTGGAAATGATGACAGAATATGAGTTGACGTTCCACTCCAGGGTTCCATTCTCAAAGAGACAAATAAACGTGTAAAAAACGGATTAAAGCTTCCTATGAGTACGTCCAATTGCTTGCAAATTAAAGTTTTTGGTTACTATCAAAACTGACGTTAGATAGGAAGCCATGTGGTAGCAATTTGCGTGTTGGTTAGTCGGCCTACTATGGACAAGCTTCCGGTAGCTGTCATCCAACCGCGGCATTAGCAAATGTTTATATTTCGTAGTATATACTATTTTCCGAATGAAAAACGTGCGGAATACATTCCGTGCATGCTATAAATTCACTTTGTATAGCTCACTGTACTCCTAAACTTTTCAAGACGAGCAAATGAAGCACACGTTTTGCACTTTCGACTGATAGCTCAGCGTTGAGATGTAAACAAACTCCTATAAATTCACTTTGCAAGGCGATAAAAACTAAACGGGTATAAGAACTGAAATAATTTTCACTTCACTAGGAGCGCTATTGGGTTCTCCGCGGGCCATCAGGATTTCACTGTCGAAATCCGCCTCAAAACCGTACAAAACTTCGAATTTTCGTCGGAATCTCCATAATTCTTCATATACCGTCATGTAAGTTAGCCAGCAAAGTCGGCCTACTAACGGTCATGTGAGCGGTAGTAAGTGCTGCTGTCAGATGGTTTCCTGTCTAACGTCAGTTTTGGTTACCATACATAAGCACTTTTAGTCCAATTCTCTTCGCTCTAGAAGTACCGTAAGAAATGAAATTTGTTCTAATTGCAGCTGCTATTTAGTGGGCTTTTTCACCCGGGAATGGTAAAAACCCATATCCAAACAGGTTTCCCGTTTACGCCCTTATGTTCACACGTTGCATAGTTCAGCCAACCTATTTTTGTGTACGATACACGTCTTGCGAGTATATGTGTCAAAAGGATCATTTGATCGTTAAACATCGTGCCGACAACATGAGAGCGAAGACAGAGTGATAAGCGATTGAGAATTGATGTTTTAGCCTTGAATTGTGCACGAGGGAGTAAAAACTAGAATGAAAAATGTATTTTATGATAGTTAAAGTTTGTCGACTCAAACTTCTATTGGATTTATAGGAATCCTCCTTGTTTTTCCGCTTTCTGGAAAATATATTCCAAATTTGAATATCTTTTTTAGTCGCATATTTTTCTTGATAATTATATAATGTGATTCTATGAAGATTATGCGTACTATTAATTTTCTATGGATTTACAATAGGCAATTTAACTTTATTGTAATCATGATATTCGTCGTGTTGTTTCCTGAAATTGAACATGGCCTCCACTTTCATAGCGTAGCTCCTCGCATCCACGCATCCATTTTTGCACGCAAATAAAAGAAAGGCAATCGTTTCATGACGACTACCTTGTTCACCGAATGTACATTTCGGAATGATTACCGGCGTTTGTATAAAATTTGACACACCAAATGATCAACAAATGCATTTGTGTATGTGCGTTACGCTCGTTCACCCTATAGAGATATACACTAGAGACGGCGAGCTTTCATTTCCCATATAAAATATTGAAATCCCTTAATCAATGCTCAATACGAACAAACACTTCATGTTCATCATAGAGGTATATACAGGAGACGGCGAAAGATCAAATTCATGAAGCCACGAGCTTTTGCCTTTGCTATTGTGATAACTCGCATAGGCTCGAAGCTAATTTCGAAACTGGGGTCGAAATTTCGTTCATTATATGATAAGGTGTATCATACTCTTGACGATAAACAGCGGTTGAAAATTGATTGTTTACTACAAAAAGAAAGCCAAAAAATTATCATATGTGCTGATATTATTATTCTGGTGGAATTTTCTTGCAAACGCTTGAGAGGGTACCACTTTTGACATACGTAGAAAATTTTATCATCATTATGTGGTTTGCGAGAAAACTTGCTGTAACGCACGGACGGATGGACAGGCGGACGAAAAGGCAGATTGCGATTTTAATAGGGGATTGTAAAAATATTTTACAATCCCCTTAAATGGTCTGTTGTATAAATACTTGCAAGTTACGCCATTAAAAATGTTTCCATGGTAAACATTCATTACTTCAGTTGCTACTAAAATAGCGAATTGCGCTTACCTTCTGACCTTTGTGGGCCGCCATTTTGAATGAATGCATTTGATTTTGGATTATTAAAAATATTTCCATCTTAGAGTCTCATCAGTCAATTTGTTCAATCTTAGTCAAATCAGTTTTCCTCTAGACAGGGCAAAAGTATTAAATTTTTAATGAAAATGGCAGCGAAAAATATTAGGTTTTATATTTTCGACTTCTTTATTTTTCATCCGATTTTGATGATTTTTTGTTTAGTACAAGGACTTTATACAATTATCCATAATCTCAAGTTTCATTAAAACCCATTGGAAAATTAGGCCACTAGAGGGCCACAAAAATCTGAAAAAATCGCATATTTGAATCGCCGCCATTTTGAAACTTGCGCATGTCTGTGCACCAAAATAGCAAAATGTTTGGATCTAATTGTTTTCTTTCTTGAATATAAATTTCATTCACATCGAATCAAAATTGGATCTTTCAGAAGCCTTTGAAATTTCTAGCTTCAACTAGCCGCGATTTTGTTTTTGGGGACCTGAGCTCTAGTTTTTTTAACATGTTTCTTTAGGCATTTACAATCATTACCAAAAAACCGAATTTCATTAACAACGGTTGAAAAGTTTGGTCACAACTACAACATCCAATGCTTACACGCTTTTCGACGTCTGAGCGGCCACCATTTTGTTTCAAACGGTTCGACTTTGGATTTTTTGTTGTGAAATTCATCGCATACCTCAATAAACCTCTGTACCAAATTTCATCCAAATAGGAGCCACGGTTTGGTCAGAAATGAAATAACGAATGTTTGTCTAAAATGGCCGCCATTTTGTTTTCCCTCGACCAATTTGGCTGGTTAAACAACTTAACTGAGATATTCAACCAATACGCCTTTCCTAAAAATTTTGTGAAAATTGGAGCGAAATTGTGACCTCTAGCATAGTCACGATTTTCGTTATATCATATATAAATCGTATATATATATATATATATATATATATATATATATATATATTTTGAATTTTCGCGGGTTACGTATATTCGAATTTCGATTTTTTTGTGGCGTTATGTTGGTACACATGTCTATCACTTATGCCGACAAGCTCGGCCATTTTGAATGTTCACTTAATTGGTGACAGCTGCTTTACTTGCACGTGTTTTCAATCGTCTTCGATTTTTACTTATTCAAAAAAATGGATCAAAGAACGTGTATCAAATTTTGTGTGAAAAACGAAATTAAGTGCGCGGATGCATTCCGAATGTTGACTGTGGCATACGGAGAAGCTACCTTGGACCGAAGCAACGTTTATCGGTGGTACAAAATGTTTTTAGAAGGCCGAGAAGATGTGAACGACGAAGAGCGAGCCGGACGCCCGAGCACTTCAACAACAGACGAAAAAATTAATGAAGTGGAGAAAATGGTATTGGCCAATCGTCGAATCACCGTCAGAGAAGTTGCTGAGGACCTAAACATATCGATTGGCTCGTGCCATTCGATTTTTATCAACGATTTGGGCATGAGACGGGTCGCCGCAAAATTCGTACCAAAATTGCTCAATTGCGACCAAAAACAGCAACGCATGAACATTGCTAATGAGATGTTAAACTCTGTCCGCGATGAACCAAATTTGCTCCAGAGGGTCATAACTGGTGACGAATCGTGGGTTTATGGCTATGACGTGGAAACCAAAGCTCAATCATCTCAATGGAAGCTGCCACATGAACCAAGACCGAAAAAAGCGCGCCAAGTTCGGTCGAATGTGAAAGTTTTGCTGACAGTTTTCTTCGATTGCAGGGGCGTGGTACATAATGAGTTCTTGCCACAGGGAAGAACGATCAATAAGGAATATTACCTGCAACTTATGCGCAATTTGCGCGAAGCAATCCGCCAGAAATGCCCGGATTTGTGGGAGAACAAAAATTGGCTTTTGCACCACGATAACGCCCCTGCCCACACATCGTTGCTTGTGCGCGACTTTTTGGCCAAAAACAACACACTAATGATGCCGCAGCCACCGTATTCCCCAGATCTGGCCCCCTGTGACTTTTTCTTGTTTCCTAAACTGAAGAGGCCCATGAAAGGACGACGTTACGCTACGCTTGACGAGATAAAGACGGCATCGAAGGAGGAGCTGAACAAGATTTAAAAAAATGATTTTTTGAAGTGCTTCGAAGATTGGAAAAACCGTTGGCACAAGTGTATAATATCTCATGGGGATTACTTTGAAGGGGACAAAATAGATATTCATGAATAAATAAATAATTTTTGAAAAAAAATAAAATTCGCAATATTTTTTGAACACGCCTCGTATATATATATATATATATATATATATATATATATATATATATATATATATATATATATATATATATATATATATATATTTTCAGATATATATATATATATATACGCAATAGGTAAATATCTCTTGAGAAATTCACCTAAACAAAAAAAAAACCGACTCCAAAGTAAGAAAGACGAATAAAACTTTTTAAAAGAGGTGCTATATTGCATGGTGCTTTAATATCACCTTCATAAAACGTATTTCATCCTTTGTAGGGCACTTTGAAGTCGGTTTTCTTTGTTTTCCGGTAAAGAAACAAATATTTTCAAATCAAACCACCATGCATGCATTTCGGCATTAATTGGCTCGATATTCAACAACAATTTCAGTCCCATCACCACAACTCCAGAAACCTAGAAAAACATTTTTGAATTCAACCGACAAGTTTTCGAAATTAATAAAACAGCTCCCATATTGTAGGTGCACTGCACTGGTACGAGATCACATATTTTAGAAAACCTTCAAAGTTTTTCAATTAAAATGTTTACTCCGATACATGAAACTTTTACAAGCACCTTCGCAATAACAAAACGAATTATTTTCAACAATTTAACCTTAACACCATTATGGACGGAGCCAACAAAACTTCAACATTTGCGGGCAACATCTATTTCACATGCAATTTGCTCTTTGATAATTACGAACTTTTACTTAAAAACACAATTAATTACTTCAACACGAAGCTTTAAGGATAACTTAGGCACATTTGAATCCGTAGGAATAAAAATCAGAAAAAAAAGCGCGTAAATTCTTAAAATACAAGCGAGTTTCAGTTGCATGTTATCGGAATTCTATGACTGGCGTCAAATCTGTTTCAACCGAGAAAATCTTTAAACTCGCGTCTCCCATATACCGTTTCTAGCAGGCACGATTCACACAACATTCGAAATTATGTTTTCGTTCACGAATCGCACCGAAAACCTGGACGTACACAGAAAACATCCGTAAATTATACCCGGACACATAATTGTTTCCTTGACTGCACTTTACTTACCTAAATAATGAAAAATACTCGATGACGCGCTCACATTTTTGCTCACGTTTACACATTGAACACTTTATTTTCGAAATCACTTATAGAATCCGACCGAAACAAGCGTTTTCATTGAAAATTTTTAAAAATTACGATATTTGATGGAATTTTCGCAGGAATTGTCAACTTCCTGTTTTCTATCAGCTGAAACATCATTTCCGAAATCAGGGGTGTCACAATTGTTGATTTCGATCGAAAACGATTTGAATGTAGCGCACTTCGTAGTTTGTTAGTATATTTTATGGAAAGGAAAGAAGTTTGTTGAACAATATTTGGAGGCATTGTTTACAATTGTAAATGCTGTATGATCATTAAAGAGAAAACTAAAAATAATGAACTTTTTAAGCTATTTCGAAATTAATTTCGAACAATGATAGAATTTGGACAATCATACGTAAGCTCATTCATGAAAGTCCAAAAGCTTTCGAAAATTGGAGTATACGGACATGAAATGTTTGTTCGTATTGAGCATGTATTAAGAGACTTCAATATTTTATATGGGAAATGAAAGCTCGCCGTCTCCAGTGTATACCTCTATGATGTTCATATACTCCAATTTTCGAAAGCTTTTGGGCTTTCACAAATGAGCTTACGTATGACTGTCCAAATGCTATCATTGTTTGAAATTAATTTCGAAACAGCTAAAAAAGTTCATTATTTTTAATTTTCTCTTTCATGATCGTACAGCATTTACAATTGTAAACAATGCCTCCAAATATTGTTCAACAAACTTCTTTCTTTTCCATAAAATGTACGAACAAACTACGAAGTGCGCCAAATTTAAATCGTTTTCGACCGAAATCAACAATTGTGGCACCCCTGATTTCGGACATAATGTTTCAGCTGATGGAAAACAGTCAGTTGACAATTCTTGCGGAAATTTCATCAAATATTGGATTTTTTAAAATTTTTCAATGAAATCGCTTGTTTCGGGTAGATTGTATAAGTGATTTCGAAAAAAAAGTGTTCAACGTGTAAATGAGAGTGAAAAAGTGAAAGTGTCATAGAGTATTTTTCATTATTTAGGTAAGTAAAGTGCAGTCAAGGAAACAATTATGTGTGCGATTACAATTTACGTGATGTTTTCTGTGTCCACCCAGGTTTTCGGTGCGTTTCGTGAATGAAAATATATTTTCGAATGTTGTGTGAATCGTCCCTGGTATAAACGGTACATGTGAGACGCGAATTAAAAGATTTTCTCGGTTGAAACAGATTTGACGACGGTCATAGAATTCCGATAACATGCAATTGAAACTCGCTTGCATTGTAAGAATTTACGAGCTTTTTTCTGATTTTTACTCCTACGTATTTAAATGAGCCTTAGTTATCCTTAAAGTTTCATGTTGAAGTAATTAATTGTGTTTTTAAGTAAAATTTCGTGATTATCAAAGTGCAAATATCATGTGAAATAGATGTTGCGCGCAAAAGTTGAAGTTTTATCAGCTCCGTCCATAATGGTGTTGAGATTCAATTGTTGAAACTCATTCGTTTTGTTGTTGCGAAGGTGCTTGTAAAAGTTTCATGTATCGGAGTAAACGTTTTAATTGAAAAACATTGTAAGTTTTCTAAAATACGAGATCTCCTATCAGTGCAGTGCATCTACAATATGCGGGCTGTTTTATTAATTTCGAAAACTGGTGGGTTGAATTTAAAAAAAAAAATTTCTAGGTTTCTGGTATCGTGGTGATGGGACTGGAATTGATGATGAAAATCGAGCCAATTATTTCAGAAACTATGCCGGTGATCACAAAGGTAAGTATGTGTTAATTTTTAAACAAAATTACTAAAATGCCTTTCTTTCAGGAGCTCAAGTGACCAACTGAGGCGACAGTTTTGTGCAACGAACAATTGCAGTGAGCAATCGAGTATTATCAAATTTAAAATAATAAAAATACAAGGATAAACATACGCACAGTAGATATATATATATATATATATATATATATATATATATATATATATATATATATATATATATATATATATATATATATATATATATATATATATATATATATATATATATATATATATATATATCTGAAAATATATATATATATATATATATATATATATATATATATATATATCTGAAAATATATATATATATATATATATATATATAAGTATATATATACATGTATATATATATCTATATATATATATATATATATATATATATATATATATATATATATATATATATATTTATATAT
>OZ017742.1:193744826-193792326 GCA_963969285.1 Odontomyia ornata | reverse complement strand
ATTTCTCGTCTGCCTCAGGCGAGTCATCTGCGTCTTGTGGTGGAACGGTGAGGTCGTCATTGTCGTCGAATTCGGACCATAGTTTCATCCTGTCTGCGCTCGTAATGGTAACATTTGGGCCTTCGTGTTCGCCAACCTTCTGCACGCCATAACGATCGAATCCCTTGATTGAAACAACCCGTAGGGACCAAGAAACTTTGGTCTGATCTTCAGTTCCGTACCAAACTGCACTCGCTCTATCGCAACCAGGTCCCCAACTTTGTAGATGGTAGCTTTCTTTCGCTTCTTGTTGAAATTTCTCGAATTTTCATCCTGCATCTTCGCTATAGCCTCTTTCATCTGCTTGCGTTATTCTGCTCGAGCTTCGTCATACTGTTGGGATATAACTTCGTCTAAAATCTCCATAAGCCGAATGTCCTTTCTAGAATTCATCTTAGTACCGACCATTAATTGAAATGGTGGCATTCTTATCGATCGATGATACGTAGAGTTAATAGCTTTCTGAATATTTTTTACATTTTTGAACCATTCATCAGGTGTGTCAATAGAATACTTCGTAAGTGCCGATATGACAACCGCATGAAGACGCTCGATCTGCCTATTTCCCCTAGGCACGCCGGTAGTCACAAGATGCAACTCAACATCGTGGTCGGTGCAATACTTCTTGAAGTTTTGCGATACAAATGCTCCTCCTCGGTCGGAAATTAAATGAAGAGGATAACCAAACGATTCAGCAATTACCTCCATCTTCTGCAGGACTTGATCGCACGCAAGTTTTTTTGTTTTCTTGATAGAAAAGCCAAAAAAATTGTGTGAATCCATCGATAACAGCCAAAATATAACGATAACCTTTCTTCGTGTCTTGCATAGGGCCCAGATGATCGATATGGAACGCAGCCAGGGGGACATCGCCTTTCGGAATTGGGTACAAAAATCCATCTGCTTTGCCTCGTTTTCTATCGGATAAGATGCATCTCACACAACTGGAAATGCAACGTTCAATGCGACGATAAAGATCGGGGATGTAAAACTCTTGCAGCATATACTTCATTTTCTGCAAACGAAAATGCCCTTTTTCGTGGACTTCCCGAACTAATGCTGATTTCATTAATTCTGGAACGACAAACAAACTATTATTATTTGAAATTTTACATAAAATGCCATGATGCATCGTATAATTTTTGTAAGGCTTATCTCTCAGTATTTCGATGATAGGTAGCAACGCCTCGTCACTATGTTGTGCTTCGCTCAATCGTTTCAGAAAGTCGTCATTTTGTATCATCATAACAACCGGATTGCGGCTTAAGGCATCGACATGTCGCATGCCAGTTCCAGCACTGTGCTCTACTTCAAAATCGCAATCTTCAAGCAGCATGACCCATCTGGCAACCCGCGTCGCCAAATCCATGGTGCATTTAAACGCTTTACAATCGGTGACAAGTTTGAAGCGCTGTCCAATCAGATAAATCCTAAACTTCTTCAATGCTTCAACGACAGCCAACACCTCGAGTTCGTAGCTTGAATATTTTTTCTCAGGTTCGGTTGTAGACTTGCTCATATAGAAAACAGGATGCATCGAGTTGTCTTGTTTGCTGGCGTCAGTATGTAACTCCGTAGGAACGCCATATTTGAAGTTTTTCAGCACAGGATTTGATGTCAACGCATTTTTCAAGTCGTGTACGGCTTCCAGCTCAAGTCCTCCTAAATCGATGACAGCTCCCTTTTTTGTAAGTTCGGTCAACGGTCGCGCTCGTGTTGCGAAATTCGGAATAAACTTCCGAAAATATCCGGCAAGTCCAAGGAAGCTTTGTAGTTGCTTCAACGTCTTTGGAATCGGGAAATTGATAACGGCTTTTGATTTACCGATCGACGGCTTGACGGTTCCTTTTGAAATTCGATGACCTAAGTATTCTATTGCTTCCTGCAGGAATCGGTATTTACTCCATTTTATATTCAGTCCATTATCAGCAGCCACTTTTAGGGTTCATTTTAAACTAACTAAGCCTTCTTTAATGGTCCGTGAGGGTACAACGATGTCGTCAATGTAAATTATTACAACGTTTTCGCGAATCAGATCTCGGAATGTATAATTTATAAACTTTTGAAATACGCTGGGCGAATTGCATAATCCAAATGGTACCTTCGTGAACTCATATTGTCCGGTTTGAGGGACAAACGATGTAAATTTGCGACTCTCTTCATCCACCGTCACATGGAAAAAGCCATTTTCAAGATCGAGGGTACCAAAAAATGCTGCATCTCCAATTTTGTCGATTCGGTCTTCGATCACCGGTAGCGGGTATCGATCTTTGTAAATTTTCTTATTGCTGGCTCAGTAGTCGATACACAATCTGTGCTTGCCGTCCCTTTTCCTTACCAGAACCACCTGACTTGCATAATCAGAGACACTTTCGCGTACAACTCCGTTTTTCAACCAAGACTCCACTTGTTCGTAGATTATCTTTCGTTCGGGTGGCAAAAATCTTCTTGGTGGATGATAGACCGGTTCATTATCAATTACAGCGATTTTCATATTTATCGGCGATTCTTTCAGTTGTGTCGGTGAATATTTTGAGATAATATTTTTAACTTCAGAACGAACCTTCATGTTGCAAACGTCTGCACTAAGCTCATCTTCGTTCAACGCTTCCGTGTTTATTTGTGCGAGAAAACATTCTATTGGGTTGCATGCTTCATCCATCGTTTCTTTACTATCAGGCTCCGCATCGACTTTCGTAATTGTCATTTTACCATTGCGAATTTCCACTATGGCGCTAGCGAGTAGATTCATTCCTATGATGACGTCGGGATTAACACTCATGTTGTCTACTATGTTGAACTCGATATTTTCGAATAAGATACCGTTAATTTTCACATCGACAGTACACAGCCCATGCGTAATGATACTGGAACCGAGACCCGTTAACGTACAACGTGAAGATTCTGATACGTCTCGTGGCTTTATTTTACTGAGGCACGACTTCTTCACAATGCACACGTCGCTTCCAGATTTTCGTATGCAATTGGTTGCCTTTCCATTCGGGCAATCAGTGCGTTTGTGACCAAATAGATTGCCCCGAAACACCTTGGGCCTTTCGTCCGGACAACCATGCCATTCGTGGTCAGACGATCCGCAATTGTAACAGTATCGTGATTTCTGCATTGGTTCGTTTTTTCCCGTTTCTGGTTTCTTTACGTTGAGGCCACCTAAAACTTCGGGATCACTTTTCATTTGTTCGTAGGTTGAGTTTTTTTTTTGAATTCCGCTGTCGTTTTCGCGCCGTATAAAATAGTCTTATTCACTTTCGAGTCTTTAATGCCATTGATCACATACCGAAACACCAAGACATCTTCCACCTGTGCATGACTGCCTATTTCAAGCATTCGGTACAAATATTCACGGTACGATTCATTGTTCCGTTTTTTCTCCTCTCGAAGCCTCTGGTGAACGTCGCAACTAGCTATCTTTGCTTTAAACTCTTCAATTAAGGCACTTTTTAGTTGGAAATAGGACACAGGTTTTGCCTCGCAGTCTACGAACATTCGAGCCGCGCCCGACAGCGATTTTTTAAGGAATACGAATTTCTGAATTTCCGTCCATCTGAACGCGGTTGCATACGCTTTAAATTCGTTCAAATATGCTACCACATTCATATTCTCGCCATGAAATTTGCGAATCACGCTTTCCACATCATGCATGTTAAAATTTGATGCGCGATCGTCGCCGCCTCTCATCGTTTCCAACACGTCCACGCTTGCGTCACTGCGTTGCAGTGACCTACGATGCCGCGCACTCATTTCGGTTATAGCAAAAGCGAAATGTTCGATCACCGTTATCACTAACTGCTTTGTTCTTCTGTCCGTTTTTCTTTATTTCGCGCGGCACACGCGTATTTAATTACTATTTATTTATCGGTAGCTCTGTTCACAATCGCGGTTGAGTCCCCATGTAAAGATTGGTTTATAGATTAATTCAAATTCACTTTATTTTAGTAATTAAATTATTGCGAAAAAGATTTACAATAGATGTAAGATGTGAAGGGTTAAACCATGTCCACGCTCTACGGAGGTTGGATATCAACTGCCCGGTTCGTAGTATCTCGTTTGACAGTCGTATTCCATTCCACATATATATATATATATATATATATATATATATATATATATATATATATATATATATATATATATATATATATGTAATTATATATACACATATAAACGTGGGTCATTCAACAAGTACTTAGCCTCACCGCCCGGTAGCGCCGCTATTACAAAAGAGTTTTACCATCGTGCAGTACATTCAACAAAACTAATGAAGGGAATTGACTGAAACTTTGACAGTAGGCCACTAAAAGAATGTACTGCACGATGGTAAAACTCTTTTGTAATAGCAGCGTCTTTGGGCGGTAGGCTAAGTACTTGTTGAATGACCCACGTATATACATATATATACGCATTTATAGTATATATACATATATACAGTATATACACACACACTCACACATATATATATATATATATATATATATATATATATATATATATATATATATATATATATATATATACATATATACAGTATACACACACACACATATATATATATACATATATATATATATATATATATATATATATATATATATATATATATATATATATATATATATACAGTATACACACACACACACACACACATATATATATATATATATATATATATATATATATATATATATATATATATATATATATATATACATATATATATATATATATATATATATATATATATATATATATATATATATATATATCTATCTATATATATGTATATCTATAGATATATATATATATATATATATATATATATATATATAAATATATATATATATATATATATATATATATATATATATATATATATATATATATATATATATATATATATGTAGGTTCGTAGTATCTCGTTTGGCAGTCGTATTTCATTCCAAATATATATATATATATATACATATATATAAAAATTGTTGCGAATACCGGCGTACCGACTATGTCCCATTCGCAACTTCAACGGCCACCGTAATATTTCCACCTCCCTTTGGGCAACTCTACCTTTTCCCCTATAAATTTATTTATTTTTTTTTTACATTTTTCCATTTTTCCTTTAATTTTTACTCCCCCATCATCACAATACTACCCTTTTTCCTTATTAACAACTACGAAAAAAATAATACCTACTAATAATTTCAATTTTCCCACTAATAACGTTCCATTTGTTAATTCCCACTAACAAAATTTCATTCTATTCATTTTCCCTAACAAAACCTAATTCCTTCCTTAACATTAACTAATTCCATTCCCACTAACAAATTTTATTTTTTTTATACTAACAAAAATGAATTCACTGATTACTAACAAGATTCAATCTCATGCCCAAATGCATCGTTGAAGTTGCTTATGAGATGAATGGGAGATCGACCATCCACGGCACCATTGGCTGCGTCGTGAGTCCTCGATCTTGGGTCTGCTGGAACCCTGAGTTCAAGTTCTCCCGGGCGCACGGAAGTATTCTTTTTTGGGGTATCGGCAAAATCAATAGTTTTCGTAATGTATATGTGACACTTTACATTCAATCAAGCGATTCTTGGGGATGTAAATTGCCATATATGCAAGTCAATGGATACTATTGTGATTGTCGATACGGAAACAAAAAAATGTGTGCGTAGCGGAATCGAAGTGTAATGAACTTCGATTACGTTACCCAGATGCGGCAGCGGTAATTGGAAAAAGGGATTGCGGGATCGAATGGGATGAACGTGGAAGGTGAAAATTAAGTGGTTGGAATTGAGGAGTCAGATTTTGATTTGGAGAAGATAAGGGTGTTTTATGTGCGCGTAAAATTGATTTTTGGAGGGTTTTAAGATTGGGAAAAAAAGGAAGTGAATATTTGGAAAAAAATATAAAAGAGTAATTGCTATGAGTGAAGTGAAGTGAATTTTTGGATTTGAGAATTTCAGCAGTAGTGAGAATAAATACAGAGATCTGAATTTGAAGTGAACGGGGATTAATTTTTTGTGACGGAAGAAGAAATAGGAATAATTTAGTTGTGAAGTTGAGTGGCGAAAGTTTTGGTGTGAGGCAGGGCAAAATAAATTACATTCGTTGTGGAATAACTTATGATCCATGTGGAAATATTAGTGAGTGAGAAGAATTTTTGGCTTTTGGCCTCCGGGATTAAAGTTGGTGCGAGTTTGAAGTCAAACTAGTTGAAATAAAAATTAAGTGTCGAGAGTGAAAAAAACAAGAAAAGCCAGAAAAAAAACTTTGTTTTGTTGGACTTCGAAGAGAGCCAGGTTCCAGAATTAAAGTTTTCGTTTCTGCAAGTAAGCCAGAACGACGGGTCGGAGAGGGCGATAAGGGTGCTCCTTGATTTTCTAGTATTGTTTGAATTTTCGAGTTAATTTAAAGTTAAATTTTCAGTGGCCCCACACTCTTTTTTTGTCATCGCCGAGCGCTCGGAGATCAACGAGGAGTAGTGTGAGTATTTATTTGGTTTATTTTCCTATTATGTTAACAACATCTCATCATCAAGCTCGTTTTTTTCCTTGTGTTTTCCTTCATATAAAAGATTATAGTTGATTATTTTCTTCCATACGTTAAATCTTAAAGGGGTCCTTTGTTTTTTTCTTGTTTTTATTGAAATTGATAATTTGCAGATTTTATTTTGATATAAATTTGTTTATTTCTTTGTGAATAAAAAAACGGCCATGTTACAGTAAAAGCCATATTTTTCATTTCTCAGAATGACCTCCCCTTTCCCGTCCTTTTCCCTATGCGCTAGTATTTATATGTAAGGTGGCTCAGCACGAGCAGAGGGTGTCCCGAAAGACCCACGACACGACTGAGCGCTAGCCGGCCTCAGTATGCCACCCCGGGCTACACACCCCCTGCTAATTCTTAATGTCTGCAACTGCGGTGACTTCCGTGGTTGCTACATATGGCGCCCAAATTTTAGGCTTTCTAATATGTTTATTTGATTTTGATTGCTTGCTCTTATTATAGTTTAAATTTTACAATTTTTGGTTTGTTGGGCTTGAGTACCTGGAGTGGTCTGAGCATTCCAGGGAAATTATTTTTTTGTTTTGTTAGAAATTTTTGATGACTTGTTTGAATGATGAAAAGTGATCGAGTAATAGTTTGAAAAGTTTTAGTTTCGATTTTGATATTAATTTATAGATTTTTGATCACGGGGTTCGCCGCAGTTGCAGTGGCGCCTACCGTGCTGTTTTGTGTTTGATAGTCTCCACCGGCTATGATAGTGGGCATGCTTTAGCAGTGTGGATGTTGGTTGGGATCAACCGAATTTTGAGTCGTTGGCTATATCTCCCTGCACGGGATAGTTGGACTTAGATCCATCTCTTGGAATTAGCCAACGCTTTCGGCCCTTCCATCATCTATCTGGTGGTAGCTTTGGGATATGTGCGGCTCTTGTCGGAGCCTTTATGAAGTCCGTAGTATTTCATAATGGTCTCGTAGTCAGCTTTTGAGGTGACAATTGGAGCGGAGTCCGCCTACAAATTCCATTGTTATACCAGGCACTGTTGTGGTTTGTCTGCTTCGTGTTATGTCTAAATTTTAATCACCATCCCATAGAATTACCTGTTCTTTTCCTTTTCCATTAATGGGGAGGATCATTTTGAGAAATAAAATCTTTTTATGAATTGTATCTCCATCTTAATTGCTATTACAAAAGTCAATATTTTCTATAGTTTCCAACACCATTCCTCTTCACTGCTAATAAATCGCAATAATAACCACAAACATTAATTGTTATTATTGCCATAGTCTGTCTGTCAGTCTGTGGACTCATTTTTATTTAGTATTATCTATAATTTGCGTTAATATTCTTTTTTATTTTTCTTATTTAGGTAGCTTGAACTTTGGTTCATTGAATCGGTCATTTACTGTAGAAGATTTTGGTCCTTTTTTTTTATATAATATTATAAGAACCGAATAACCATGCGTCGGCGAACGGCTAGTTGGGATCCAACCTATACCCAACTTGATAGAGAGTTGGAACGGCTTAGCCTATTGTCCAGCCTGCGAGAAGCACAAGACGCACTTCCTCAAGCTGGTGCGCCAAGCGCGGCAGCTACTCCGCCGATACGGGCAACCGGTAGTTCCCTTGCTTCTTCTACACAGCAGGCGGTGCAAGAAACGTCACCTCACGTTACCTTCCTCGAGTCCCGACGTAATGAATTTGCCACGCCGGATCGACTTCCCATCACCAAATGGGGTATCACTTTCGATGGTGGAGTAAATGGCGTGTCCGCCCAGCAATTTATATTTCGCGTGGGCAGCCTGGCCAGCGATTACAACCTGTCAGACCGAGATTTGATGAGGGATCTACATGTGCTTCTGAAAAGAGCAGCACAACAGTGGTACTGGCAGGTTCGTGACATTTTTCGGGAGAATCTGACCTGGCCAAGATTCAAATGCGAGGTGATGGAGCGGTTTTCACCACATCACACTGATGACGATATTCGCCGTACAATGCACGGTCGCCTTCATCGAATTCATCGAATTCTATGAATCCCTGGAGGCACTGTCATTACAGCTCCAAGTGCCTATTCTTGATTTCGATCTGCAATGCATCGTATCCAAAAATATGAGCCCACGGCTTCAGGATCACCTGGCAGGCCTGACCTTTCCGTCCACTAGGGAGTTGGTCAGAAGATGCTGTCGCACCGAGGATAGGTGGAGGGACGTAGAGTCCCGGCGCAGGCTGTTCGAAAGACGTGCGGTGGGAGGAGTGCATTCCGTATGACTTCCGGAAAACCTGATGCACTGTGACATATACGATAAACCGTATTCTCCAAATTGTGACCAAAATTTCGGTAACGAGGAACCCTTAAATTGGCGAAATGTTCGTAATTCGACGGCATGCGATCTACCAACTCAGCTTGCGCAACCCAATCAATGCCTTCCCCCTGAGACTCCTCCGTTTCAAGCGGTAGCATCCCGACCGAAAATTGGTTTGTCTTCGGACTATCAACAACGAAAACAATTTAGGATATGCTGGAATTGTAAGGATTTAGGCCATAATTTTTTTGATTGTGCTTCCCCCATCAGACACGTTTTTTGTTTTGGTTGTGGGAAGGAAGGAGTTACCAAGCCTCACTGCAATGCTTGCAATTCCAAAACAACCCCGGTGCGTAAGGAAATATCGTTTCCTCGGGCAAATCCCAACCAGCCATATGAGCGTGTAGATGTGGCCACGAATGTGGATCCGGAGCTCAGACGTCTTCAGTGACTGACACCTACGTCTATTAATACCCGCATTGTTTTCCCCCTTGCAAACTCTTCTCCCCGTTCCCAATGCCCTGGCACATTTTGTCAGCTAATTTCAACACACCGCCCACCTGTCCCAGGTAGCTTCCCTGATATCTCCGGAAGTAATGGAAAGGCGGGCGATGACCGTGAGTCACCCGCTAGTTTTAGAGCACGACCTTTTCGGGATCGCTTTCGGAGATCCTGGAGATATTTCTTCGCCAGGCGTCTCTTGAAGCGTGCCTGCGTCGAGTCAATTGTTGCAACTCCTGACGACAATAGGCCCTACGCAGAGATTTCCGTCAAGGGTCGCAAATTGATGGGCTTGCTTGATAGCGGAGCCAGTGTTAGTATCCTCGGAGCCGGAGCCTAGGACTTGCTGTCGGATTTGGGTTTGCATATGCATACCATGTACGCTCATGTTCAGACTGCATCAGGGCACAAGGATCCAGTTCTGGGATACGTCACCACATTGGTGCAATTTAATAAAACCCCCAAATTGATGAGATTCCTAGTTGTTCCTTCCTTGACGCACGCAGTGTATCTTGGAATTGACTTCTGGGATCTCTTCAAAATAGCACCAATCCAGGTCAACGCTATCGAAGCAGCGTCGGAGCTTCAGAGCCCTGAGTTCCATCTTTTGTCTCCAAAAGATCAGCAACGACTGGACTTCGTCAAACAACAGTTTCCGTCGTATAATGAGAAAGGCTTGGGTAGGACCAGTCTCGTGTCTCATCACATCGACACTGGTTCTGCTCGACCCATTAAGCAGCGGCATTATGCTGTCTCGCCTGTTATACAGAAACTGTTGTATGACGAACTCGATCGTATGTTGTCTTTGGGGGTAATAGAGGAAAGTCAGAGTTCGTGGAGTTCGCCGGTGACCCTTGTCAGAAAACCCGGCAAGGTGCGTTTGTGTCTTGACGCTCGACGCCTCAACGAGGTAACTGTTAAGGACGCCTATCCATTGCCACTGATTGAAGGTCTTTTGGCACGGTTGCAGAGTACCAGGTTCATTACCAGCTTGGACCTGAAGGATGCCTTTTGGCAAATACCATTGGATGAGGTAAGTAAGGAGAAAACGGCCTTTACTGTCCCTGGCAGGCCCTTGTACCATTTCAAGGTCATGCCGTTCGGTCTATGTAATGCTCCCCAAACGATGTGTCGGTTGATGCATAAAGTAATACCGCATGAGCTGCAGGACAAGGTATTCGTTTATCTATCTGACCTGCTTGTTACAAGTTCAACATTTGATGAGCACTTGGAGCTCCTGAGTACTGTTGCAAAACTGCTCAGGGACGCCAACTTGACCATCAATGTTGAAAAAAGCAAGTTCGTCAAGAAGGAGATCAAATATCTTGGCTTTGTAGTGAGTGATGGTATCCTGCGCACCGACCCGGAGAAGGTTTCAGGTATAGTCTCCTATCCTGAACCCCGAACGGCCAAAGACGTGAGACGGTTCATGGGCATGGCAGGATGGTACAGGCGTTTTATTCCAAACTTCGCCTCGGTTACGGCCCCTCTAACGGATTTGCTAAAGGGCAAACGTGCCTTCAAGTGGTCTGCTTCCGCCAATAGTGCCTTCAATAAAGTGAAGCGATTGCTGATTTCTGCTCCAGTGCTGGCCAACCCCGACTTTACGAAGCACTTCTATATCCAGTGTGACGCAAGTACAGTGGGTATTGGAAGTGTTTTGTTCCAGAAGGACGATGAGGGTGGAGAGCATCCAATCGCATATATGTCTATGAAGCTCAACGCTGCGCAACGTAACTATGGCATTACAGAATTGGAATGCTTAGCTGCGGTGCAGAGCGTAAAGAGATTCAGGGCATATATCGAAGGGTTGCCTTTCCCCATCATAACCGACCATGCCAGTCTTAAATGGCTGATGCAGCAGTCGGACCTTTCTGGTCGATTGGCTCGCTGGAGTCTGAAATTACAAGGGTTCAATTTCCAGATTGAACACCGGAAAGGTGCTCTTAACGTTGTATCGGATGCGTTATCGAGATCTTGCTCGCAGGACGAGCGGGTGGCCTCGCTCATTGCTTGCCTCCCGGAGCACACAGATATTGATGGTTTGATACCTCAGTCTGCGTTTCAGGAGCCCGAGTACGAACATCTCAAGGAGCAAATCCTGAAGCAACCTGATAAGTTTCAGAATTTGCACCTTGCTGATGGCCGAGTGTACATCGGTTCTGGTTCTCCTGTAACGCTGACTACAGATATCCCCCGAACAAAATTATGGGTTCCTGAGGGCTACCAACAGGCTCTTATAGTGCGAGCTCATGATGATCCCCGGGGCTCTCATTGTGGAATTCATAAGACCACGGAAGTCTTACAAAGATATTATTATTGGCCTCGTTTGCGTCAAGATGTTATTCAGCACATCCAGGGCTGTTCAACATGCAAACAGGTCAAGCCTTCGAATTCCACTTTGAGACCTCCTATGGGCGCATCACGAGACTCGTCGAGACCTATGCAGCGCCTGTTTGTGGACTTCATGGGTCCATACCTTCGTTCAAAATCCGGGAACACTCAATTGTTTGTGGTCCTGGACCATTATAGCAAGTTCATATGGCTCAAACCCATGGCTAAAGCCACTGCGGAATCAGTCGTGCGATATTTGGAGCGCGAAATCTTTTTGACCTTCGGAGTTCCCGAATGGCTTCACTCGGACAATGGTGTGCAGTTCGTCTCCAAGGTATTCGCTAAGCTTATGAGTGACTATGGGGTGCAGCACTGCTTCACTCCATACCATTCCCCGCAAGCGAATGCCTCGGAGAGGTCAAACCAGTCGACATTGAACGCCATCAGAGCCTACATAGGGTCCGATCATAGCAGGTGGGACGAGAATCTTCCGGAATCGTGTTTTGCCTTCCGCAAGGTGATTCATGAATCCACAGGATTTTCGCCCTACTTCCTCATGTTCGGATACCACCCTATCCAGCATGGCACTGAGTACGCCCTCCTTAGAAGCTTGAACGCTTTTGAGGATGGAGAAGTACAGCTAAGTGCAAACAGTGATCGTCTGCGAGCTGTACAAGACCATGTCCGAGCTAAGCTGACAGAAGCCTACCGGAAGGGAGCTCAAAGTTACAACCTTCGGGCTCGCCCCCGTGAGCTACTTCAAGGTCAGAAAGTTTTCGTGCGGAATTTCGCCGTGAGCAATGCAGCCGATCGTTTTGCGGCTAAATTCGCTCCACGATTTGTTCCTGCAGTGGTTCGCCGCCGTACTGGGCAAGTTACTTATGAACTTGAGGATGAATCCGGTAAGCTGCTTGGGACCTTTCACGCTAAAGACATCCGATCCGATTCATAGTTACCCCTGCCGACATTCTTTGTTTGCCCGGCTGAATGAGACACTCAGGGTCTGGGTCGTCCCCACGATTGTTGCGAATACCGGCGTACCGACTATCTCCCATTCGCAACTTCAACGGCCGCCGTAATATTTCCACCTCCCTTTGGGCAACTCTACCTTTTCCCCTATAAATTTATTTATTTTTTTTTTACATTTTTACATTTTTCCTTTAATTTTTACTCCCCCATCATCACAATACTACCCTTTTTCCTTATTAACAACTACGAAAAAAATAATACCTACTAATAATTTCAATTTTCCCACTAATAACGTTCCATTTGTTAATTCCCACTAACAAAATTTCATTCTATTCATTTTCCCTAACAAAACCTAATTCCTTCCTTAACATTAACTAATTCCGTTCCCACTAACAAATTTTATTTTTTTTTATACTAACAAAAATGAATTCACTGATTACTAACAAGATTCAATCTCATGCCCAAATGCATCGTTGAAGTTGCTTATGAGATGAATGGGAGATCGACCATCCACGGCACCATTGGCTGCGTCGTGAGTCCTCGATCTTGGGTCTGCTGGAACCCTGAGTTCAAGTTCTCCCGGGCGCACGGAAGTATTCTTTTTGGGGTATCGGCAAAATCGATAGTTTTCGTAATGTATATGTGACACTTTACATTCAATCAAGCGATTCTTGGGGATGTAAATTGCCATATATGCAAGTCAATGGATACTATTGTGATTGTCGATACGGAAACAAAAAAATGTGTGCGTAGCGGAATCGAAGTGTAATGAACTTCGATTACGTTACCCAGATGCGGCAGCGGTAATTGGAAAAAGGGATTGCGGGATCGAATGGGATGAACGTGGAAGGTGAAAATTAAGTGGTTGGAATTGAGGAGTCAGATTTTGATTTGGAGAAGATAAGGGTGTTTTATGTGCGCGTAAAATTGATTTTTGGAGGGTTTTAAGATTGGGAAAAAAAGGAAGTGAATATTTGGAAAAAAATATAAAAGAGTAATTGCTATGAGTGAAGTGAAGTGAATTTTTGGATTTGAGAATTTCAGCAGAAGTGAGAATAAATACAGAGATCTGAATTTGAAGTGAACGGGGATTAATTTTTATTGACGGAAGAAGAAATAGGAATAATTTAGTTGTGAAGTTGAGTGGCGAAAGTTTTGGTGTGAGGCAGGGCAAAATAAATTACATTCGTTGTGGAATAACTTATGATCCATGTGGAAATATTAGTGAGTGAGAAGAATTTTTGGCTTTTGGCCGCCGGGATTAAAGTTGGTGCGAGTTTGAAGTCAAACTAGTTGAAATAAAAATTAAGTGTCGAGAGTGATTCTTTCTCCAAAAAAAAAAAAAAAAAAAACAGAAAAGCCAGAAAAAAAACTTTGTTTTGTTGGACTTCGAAGAGAGCCAGGTTCCAGAATTAAAGTTTTCGTTTCTGCAAGTAAGCCAGAACGACGGGTCGGAGAGGGCGATAAGGGTGCTCCTTGATTTTCTAGTATTGTTTGAATTTTCGAGTTAATTTAAAGTTAAATTTTCACTGGCCCCACACTCTTTTTTTGTCATCGCTGAGCGCTCGGAGATCAACGAGGAGTAGTGTGAGTATTTATTTGGTTTATTTTCCTATTATGTTAACAACATCTCATCATCAAGCTCGTTTTTTCCTTGTGTTTTCCTTCATATAAAAGATTATAGTTGATTATTTTCTTCCGTACGTTAAATCTTAAAGGGATCCTTTGTTTTTTTCTTGTTTTTATTGAAATTGATAATTTGCAGATTTTATTTTGATATAAATTTGTTTATTTCTTTGTGAATAAAAAAACGGCCATGTTACAGTAAAAGCCATATTTTTCATTTCTCAGAATGACCTCCCCTTTCCCGTCCTTTTCCCTATGTGCTAGTATTTATATGTAAGGTGGCTCAGCACGAGCAGAGGGTGTCCCGAAAGACCCACGACACGACTGAGCGCTAGCCGGCCTCAGTATGCCACCCCGGGCTACACACCCCTCTGCTAATTCTTAATGTCTGCAACTGCGGTGACTTCCATGGTTGCTACATATGGCGCCCAAATTTTAGGCTTGCTAATATGTTTATTTGATTTTGATTGCTTGCTCTTATTATAGTTTAAATTTTACAATTTTTGGTTTGTTGGGCTTGAGTACCTGGAGTGGTCTGAGCATTCCAGGGAAATTATTTTTTTGTTTTGTTAGAAATTTTGGTGACTTGTTTGAATGATGAAAAGTGATCGAGTAATAGTTTGAAAAGTTTTAGTTTCGATTTTGATATTAATTTATAGATTTTTGATCACGGGGTTCGCCGCAGTTGCAGTGGCGCCTACCGTGCTGTTTTGTGTTTGATAGTCTCCACCGGCTATGATAGTGGGCATGCTTTAGCAGTGTGGATGTTGGTTGGGATCAACCGAATTTTGAGTCGTTGGCTATATCTCCCTGCATGGGATAGTTGAACTTAGATCCATCTCTTGGAATTAGCCAACGCTTTCGGCCCTTCCATCATCTATCTGGTGGTAGCTTTGGGATATGTGCGGCTCTTGTCGGAACCTTTATGAAGTCCGTAGTATTTCATAATGGTCTCGTAGTCAGCTTTTGAGGTGACAATTGGAGCGGAGTCCGCCTACAAATTCCATTGTTATACCAGGCACTGTTGTGGTTTGTCTGCTTCGTGTTATGTCTAAATTTTAATCACCATCCCATAGAATTACCTGTTCTTTTCCTTTTCCATTAATGGGGAGGATCATTTTGAGAAATGAAATCTTTTTATGAATTGTATCTCCATCTTAATTGCTATTACAAAAGTCAATATTTTTTATAGTTTCCAACACCATTCCTCTTCACTGCTAATAAATCGCAATAATAACCACAAACATTAATTGTTATTATTGCCATAGTCTGTCTGTCAGTCTGTGGACTCATTTTTATTTAGTATTATCTATAATTTGCGTTAATATTCTTTTTTATTTTTCTTATTTAGGTAGCTTGAACTTTGGTTCATTGAATCGGTCATTTACTGTAGTAGATTTTGGTCCTTTTTTTTTATATAATATTATAAGAACCGAATAACCATGCGTCGGCGAACGGCTAGTTGGGATCCAACCTATACCCAACTTGATAGAGAGTTGGAATGGCTTAGCCTATCGTCCAGCCTGCGAGAAGCACAAGACGCACTTCCCCAAGCTGGTGCGCCAAGCGCGGCAGCTACTCCGCCGATACGGGCACCCGGTAGTTCCCTTGCTTCTTCTACACAGCAGGCGGTGCAAGAAACGTCACCTCACGTTACCTTCCGCGAGTCCCGACGTAATGAATTTGCCACGCCGGATCGACTTCCCATCACCAAATGGGGTATCACTTTCGATGGTGGAGTAAATGGCGTGTCCGCCCAGCAATTTATATTTCGCGTGGGCAGCCTGGCCAGCGATTACAACCTGTCAGACCGAGATTTGATGAGGGATCTACATGTGCTTCTGAAAAGAGCAGCACAACAGTGGTACTGGCAGGTTCGTGACATTTTTCGGGAGAATCTGACCTGGCCAAGATTCAAATGCGAGGTGATGGAGCGGTTTTCACCACATCACACTGATGACGATATTCGCCGTACAATGCACGGTCGCCTTCATCGAATTCATCGAATTCTATGAATCCCTGGAGGCACTGTCATTACAGCTCCAAGTGCCTATTCTTGATTTCGATCTGCAATGCATCGTATCCAAAAATATGAGCCCACGGCTTCAGGATCACCTGGCAGGCCTGACCTTTCCGTCCACTAGGGAGTTGGTCAGAAGATGCTGTCGCACCGAGGATACGTGGAGGGACGTAGAGTCCCGGCGCAGGCTGTTCGAAAGACGTGCGGTGGGAGGAGTGCATTCCGTATGACTTCCGGAAAACCTGATGGACTGTGACATATACGATAAACCGTATTCTCCAAATTGTGACCAAAATTTCGGTAACGAGGAACCCTTAAATTGGCGAAATGTTCGTAATTCGATGGCATGCGATCTACCAACTCAGCTTGCGCAACCCAATCAATGCCTTCCCCCTGAGACTCCTCCGTTTCAAGCGGTAGCATCCCGACCGAAAATTGGTTTGTCTTCGGACTATCAACAACGAAGACAATTTAGGATATGCTGGAATTGTAAGGATTTAGGCCATAATTTTTTTGATTGTGCTTCCCCCATCAGACACGTTTTTTGTTTTGGTTGTGGGAAGGAAGGAGTTACCAAGCCTCACTGCAATGCTTGCAATTCCAAAACAACCCCGGTGCGTAAGGAAATATCGTTTCCTCGGGCAAATCCCAACCAGCCATATGAGCGTGTAGATGTGGCCACGAATGTGGATCCGGAGCTCAGACGTCTTCAGTGACTGACACCTACGTCTATTAATACCCGCATTGTTTTCCCTCTTGCAAACTCTTCTCCCCGTTCCCAATGCCCTGGCATATTTTGTCAGCTAATTTCAACACACCGCCCACCTGTCCCAGGTAGCTTCCCTGATATCTCCGGAAGTAATGGAAAGGCGGGCGATGACCGTGAGTCACCCGCTAGTTTTAGAGCACGACCTTTTCGGGATCGCTTTCGGAGATCCTGGAGATATTTCTTCGCCAGGCGTCTCTTGAAGCGTGCCTGCGTCGAGTCAATTGTTGCAACTCCTGGCGACAATAGGCCCTACGCAGAGATTTCCGTCAAGGGTCACAAATTGACGGGCTTGCTTGATAGCGGAGCCAGTGTTAGTATCCTCGGAGCCGGAGCCTAGGACTTGCTGTAGGATTTGGGTTTGCATATGCATACCATGCACGCTCATGTTCAGACTGCATCAGGGCACAAGGATCCAGTTCTGGGATACGTCACCACATTGGTGCAATTTAATAAAACCACCAAATTGATGAGATTCCTAGTTGTTCCTTCCTTGACGCACGCAGTGTATCTTGGAATTGACTTCTGGGATCTCTTCAAAATAGCACCAATCCAGGTCAACGCTATCGAAGCAGCGTCGGAGCTTCAGAGCCCTGAGTTCCATCTTTTGTCTCCAAAAGATCAGCAACGACTGGACTTCGTCAAACAACAGTTTCCGTCGTATAATGAGAAAGGCTTGGGTAGGACCAGTCTCGTGTCTCATCACATCGACACTGGTTCTGCTCGACCCATTAAGCAGCGGCATTATGCTGTCTCGCCTGTTATACAGAAACTGTTGTATGACGAACTCGATCGTATGTTGTCTTTGGGGGTAATAGAGGAAAGTCAGAGTTCGTGGAGTTCGCCGGTGACCCTTGTCAGAAAACCCGGCAAGGTGCGTTTGTGTCTTGACGCTCGACGCCTCAACGAGGTAACTGTTAAGGACGCCTATCCATTGCCACTGATTGAAGGTCTTTTGGCACGGTTGCAGAGTACCAGGTTCATTACCAGCTTGGACCTGAAGGATGCCTTTTGGCAAATACCATTGGATGAGGTAAGTAAGGAGAAAACGGCCTTTACTGTCCCTGGCAGGCCCTTGTACCATTTCAAGGTCATGCCGTTCGGTCTATGTAATGCTCCCCAAACGATGTGTCGGTTGATGCATAAAGTAATACCGCATGAGCTGCAGGACAAGGTATTCGTTTATCTAGATGACCTGCTTGTTACAAGTTCAACATTTGATGAGCACTTGGAGCTCCTGAGTACTGTTGCAAAACTGCTCAGGGACGCCAACTTGACCATCAATGTTGAAAAAAGCAAGTTCGTCAAGAAGGAGATCAAATATCTTGGCTTTGTAGTGAGTGATGGTATCCTGCGCACCGACCCGGAGAAGGTTTCAGGTATAGTCTCCTATCCTGAACCCCGAACGGCCAAAGACGTGAGACGGTTCATGGGCATGGCAGGATGGTACAGGCGTTTTATTCCAAACTTCGCCTCGGTTACGGCCCCTCTAACGGATTTGCTAAAGGGCAAACGTGCCTTCAAGTGGTCTGCTTCCGCCAATAGTGCCTTCAATAAAGTGAAGCAATTGCTGATTTCTGCTCCAGTGCTGGCCAACCCCGACTTTACGAAGCACTTCTATATCCAGTGTGACGCAAGTACAGTGGGTATTGGAAGTGTTTTGTTCCAGAAGGACGATGAGGGTGGAGAGCATCCAATCGCATATATGTCTATGAAGCTCAACGCTGCGCAACGTAACTATGGCATTACAGAATTGGAATGCTTAGCTGCGGTGCAGAGCGTAAAGAGATTCAGGGCATATATCGAAGGGTTGCCTTTCACCATCATAACCGACCATGCCAGTCTTAAATGGCTGATGCAGCAGTCGGACCTTTCTGGTCGATTGGCTCGCTGGAGTCTGAAATTACAAGGGTTCAATTTCCAGATTGAACACCGGAAAGGTGCTCTTAACGTTGTACCGGATGCGTTATCGAGATCTTGCTCGCAGGACGAGCGGGTGGCCTCGCTCATTGCTTGCCTCCCGGAGCACACACATATTGATGGTTTGATACCTCAGTCTGCGTTTCAGGAGCCCGAGTACGAACATCTCAAGGAGCAAATCCTGAAGCAACCTGATAAGTTTCAGAATTTGCACCTTGCTGATGGCCGAGTGTACATCGGTTCTGGTTCTCCTGTAACGCTGACTACAGATATCCCCCGAACAAAATTATGGGTTCCTGAGGGCTACCAACAGGCTCTTATAGTGCGAGCTCATGATGATCCCCGGGGCTCTCATTGTGGAATCCGTAAGATCACGGAAGTCTTACAAAGATATTATTATTGGCCTCGTTTGCGTCAAGATGTTATTCAGCACATCCAGGGCTGTTCAACATGCAAACAGGTCAAGCCTTCGAATTCCACTTTGAGACCTCCTATGGGCGCATCACGAGACTCGACGAGACCTATGCAGCGCCTGTTTGTGGACTTCATGGGTCCATACCCTCGTTCAAAATCCGGGAACACTCAATCGTTTGTGGTCCTGGACCATTATAGCAAGTTCATATGGCTCAAACCCATGGCTAAAGCCACTGCGGAATCAGTCGTGCGATATTTGGAGCGCGAAATCTTTTTGACCTTCGGAGTTCCCGAATGGCTTCACTCGGACAATGGTGTGCAGTTCGTCTCCAAGGTATTCGCTAAGCTTATGAGTGACTATGGGGTGCAGCACTGCTTCACTCCATACCATTCCCCGCAAGCGAATGCCTCGGAGAGGTCAAACCAGTCGACATTGAACGCCATCAGAGCCTACATAGGGTCCGATCATAGCAGGTGGGACGAGAATCTTCCGGAATCGTGTTTTGCCTTCCGCAAGGTGATTCATGAATCCACAGGATTTTCGCCCTACTTCCTCATGTTCGGATACCATCCTATCCAGCATGGCACTGAGTACGCCCTCCTTAGAAGCTTGAACGCTTTTGAGGATGGAGAGGTACAGCTAAGTGCAAACAGTGATCGTCTGCGAGCTGTACAAGACCGTGTCCGAGCTAAGCTGACAGAAGCCTACCGGAAGGGAGCTCAAAGTTACAACCTTCGGGCTCGCCCCCGTGAGCTACTTCAAGGTCAGAAAGTTTTCGTGCGGAATTTCGCCGTGAGCAATGCAGCCGATCGTTTTGCGGCTAAATTCGCTCCACGATTTGTTCCTGCAGTGGTTTGCCGCCGTACTGGGCAAGTTACTTATGAACTTGAGGATGAATCCGGTAAGCTGCTTGGGACCTTTCACGCTAAAGACATCCGATCCGATTCATAGTTACCCCTGCCGACATTCTTTGTTTGCCCAGCTGAATGAAACACTCAGGGTCTGGGTCGTCCCCACGATTGTTGCGAATACCGGCGTACCGACTATCTCCCATTCGCAACTTCAACGGCCGCCGTAATATTTCCACCTCCCTTTGGGCAACTCTACCTTTTCCCCTATAAATTTATTTATTTTTTTTTTTACATTTTTCCATTTTTCCTTTAATTTTTACTCCCCCATCATCACAATACTACCCTTTTTCCTTATTAACAACTACGAAAAAAATAATACCTACTAATAATTTCAATTTTCCCACTAATAACGTTCCATTTGTTAATTCCCACTAACAAAATTTCATTCTATTCATTTTCCCTAACAAAACCTAATTCCTTCCTTAACATTAACTAATTCCATTCCCACTAACAAATTTTATTTTTTTTATACTAACAAAAATGAATTCACTGATTACTAACAAGATTCAATCTCATGCCCAAATGCATCGTTGAAGTTGCTTATGAGATGAATGGGAGATCGACCATCCACGGCACCATTGGCTGCGTCGTGAGTCCTCGATCTTGGGTCTGCTGGAACCCTGAGTTCAAGTTCTCCCGGGCGCACGGAAGTATTCTTTTTGGGGTATCGGCAAAATCAATAGTTTTCGTAATGTATATGTGACACTTTACATTCAATCAAGCGATTCTTGGGGATGTAAATTGCCATATATGCAAGTCAATGGATACTGTTGTGATTGTCGATACGGAAACAAAAAAATGTGTGCGTAGCGGAATCGAAGTGTAATGAACTTCGATTACGTTACCCAGATGCGGCAGCGGTAATTGGAAAAAGGGATTGCGGGATCGAATGGGATGAACGTGGAAGGTGAAAATTAAGTGGTTGGAATTGAGGAGTCAGATTTTGATTTGGAGAAGATAAGGGTGTTTTATGTGCGCGTAAAATTGATTTTTGGAGGGTTTTAAGATTGGGAAAAAAAGGAAGTGAATATTTGGAAAAAAATATAAAAGAGTAATTGCTATGAGTGAAGTGAAGTGAATTTTTGGATTTGAGAATTTCAGCAGAAGTGAGAATAAATACAGAGATCTGAATTTGAAGTGAACGGGGATTAATTTTTATTGACGGAAGAAGAAATAGGAATAATTTAGTTGTGAAGTTGAGTGGCGAAAGTTTTGGTGTGAGGCAGGGCAAAATAAATTACATTCGTTGTGGAATAACTTATGATCCATGTGGAAATATTAGTGAGTGAGAAGAATTTTTGGCTTTTGGCCTCCGGGATTAAAGTTGGTGCGAGTTTGAAGTCAAACTAGTTGAAATAAAAATTAAGTGTCGAGAGTGAAAAAAACAAGAAAAGCCAGAAAAAAAACTTTGTTTTGTTGGACTTCGAAGAGAGCCAGGTTCCAGAATTAAAGTTTTCGTTTCTGCAAGTAAGCCAGAACGACGGGTCGGAGAGGGCGATAAGGGTGCTCCTTGATTTTCTAGTATTGTTTGAATTTTCGAGTTAATTTAAAGTTAAATTTTCACTGGCCCCACACTCTTTTTTTGTCATCGCTGAGCGCTCGGAGATCAACGAGGAGTAGTGTGAGTATTTATTTGGTTTATTTTCCTATTATGTTAACAACATCTCATCATCAAGCTCGTTTTTTCCTTGTGTTTTCCTTCATATAAAAGATTATAGTTGATTATTTTCTTCCGTACGTTAAATCTTAAAGGGATCCTTTGTTTTTTTCTTGTTTTTATTGAAATTGATAATTTGCAGATTTTATTTTGATATAAATTTGTTTATTTCTTTGTGAATAAAAAAACGGCCATGTTACAGTAGAAGCCATATTTTTCATTTCTCAGAATGACCTCCCCTTTCCCGTCCTTTTCCCTATGTGCTAGTATTTATATGTAAGGTGGCTCAGCACGAGCAGAGGGTGTCCCGAAAGACTCACGACACGACTGAGCGCTAGCCGGCCTCAGTATGCCACCCCGGGCTACACACCCCTCTGCTAATTCTTAATGTCTGCAACTGCGGCGATTTCCGTAGTTGCTACAATAAATATGTAATTATATATACACATATGTACGTGTACGTATATATATATATATATATATATATATATATATATATATATATATATATATATATATATATAAATATATATATATATATATATATATAAATATATATATATATATATATATATATATATATATATATATATATATACATATATACAGTATACACACATATATATATATATATATATATATATATATATATATATATATATATATATATATATATATATATATATATATATTACCCCACAGATAAGATGTGAAAATAATAAAATTATTCGGAAGAAAATCCCACCAGAATATTATATATTAGCACAAAGAATAATTTTATGATTATCTTTTTGTAGTAGGAAATTAAATGCCAAACGCTGCATTCTCATAAACTTGATCTCCAAGAATACGATAAACTTCGTCATACGATGAAGAGCTAGTTTTTGCCCCCAATTTCGAAACTATCGAACCTTTGCGTCTAATTACTATAAGAAAGGTAAAAGCTCGTGGCTTCACGAATTTTGTCTTTCGCCGCCACCTGTATGTACCTCTATGGTTCACCCTAAAAAATTTTGGCATTGAGTAATTAAATAATACTGGAGTGGACAACCACGTGACAATATGGTTGCAACAACCCCTGCGACCACTTTTCCTACTGCTACGCTCTTGTTTACAACCTTAGAGAGAGCCAAATTGCACAAGCAAACAAATTTTCATACAATACCAAAAATTTGCTTTCTATTTGAAAAACCTTCAGCATTGTATGAAAAACATGCAAAACATTAATATAATAACTACTCACTTGTGAAAGGAAACAGCTACAGATCTTTTTCCACTATGATTTTTTCACGAAGGCACTACATATTTCATTTTGAAATTCTAACTTAATTACACAGTGTCACACGTTAAAATAACTTGAATCACAAACTCCAATCGAATGTTTAAACACTTGGTACGAATTTAGATCGCGACCACCTTCCATAGTTTTAATATCGGATAAAATTCGCGACGAAACTTGCAAATTGGCCAATTTGGCGTCCAATTTGCATCAGTCAACTTGACAGTCAGTTCACACCTAGTCAGCTTTTGGAACAAGAAAGTGACCAGCAAGAGGCAGACGGGGAGGAAATGACAGACTGTTCACTGGGAAGAGAACAGAAACCGGTCGCATGCTCTCTCATGCATTTTATATGAGCTTAGCCCATCCAGTTCTTATTAATCTTAGAATTTTGGCGTGATTTTACTTTGAGGAACAAGATAGAACCGGAGTGGACATCCATATGTACACGTTGTCGCAACTACCCCTGCGACCGCCTACCTAACGACGTGTCTTTTTGCACCTACCCCTGCGACCGTGATTCGAAAGCTAGTTAAGGGGAACCCAATGGGTTGTCACGAGAAAGTAAACAAACGCTTATGCACTCGTAAATATGATTTTATTGCAAATAACACTTCACAGAACAAGAACATAGCATTGAATACAAATAAAGCATTATGGCCACTTAGGATAGAAAACACTTTCGTATCGATAACCCATCATTTTCTGGCAATAACGCACATTACACTTTTAATTGAGTTCCTCGCTCCTATTTACAAAGTCACTCCTTAAAATATTGATATCCCTAAACCAGGTGTAATATTACTTTCATTACAGTCAATATGTACCTTCGGACACGTTCTCGAACCGAAAAAACGACTAAATTCCGAATCGTATCTCACGCGCGAGGTAAATTTCGCGTCCATGTTTAGTCGTCAAATTGACAATCTGGCTCTCGAGAGGAGAAATTGTGGAAATTATTGGAAATGAAATGACAATCATGCTCAGAGGGTGGTCGTATCATTTTCTATCGAGCTTAAATGAGCATAGCCTCTCCATTTGTTCCATTCCTCAAAGTGTTTTTACCATCAACTTCCTTCAATGCCTCTCACTCTTCTTGCCCATATAACCTGTTTAACGCTCACTTTTAATGCTGCGTCTGGAAAAGCCCAGTCAATATGCTCTGCCTTGGCCGCAGGCTACGTATTATTTAATAAATTTATAAAAGCGGAGGCTATGTTCAATTTCAGGAAACAACACGACGAATATCACGATTTCAATAAAGTTGAATTGCCTATTGTAAATCCATAGAAAATTAACAGTACGCATAATCTTCATAGAACCACATTATAAAAAGCCAGTTGACAACACAACAAGAAAAATATGCGACTGAAAAGGATATTCAAATTTGGAATATATTTTTCAGAGAGCGGAAAATCACGGAGGTTCTAATAAATCCAATAGAAGTTTGAATCGCCAAACTTTAACAATCATAAAATACATTTTTCATTCCAGTTTTTGTTACCCCGTGCACAATTCAAGGCTAAAACATCAATTCTCAATCGCTTATCACTCTGTCTTCGCTTTCATGTTGTCCCTTTGAGGAACGGAACGAATGGAGAGGCTACGCTCATATAAGTTCCATAGAAAATGATACGACCTTTGAGGAACAAGATAAAACCAGAGTGGACATCCATGTGTACACGTTGTCGCAACTACCCCTGCGACCGCCTACCTAACTACGTGTCTTTTTGCACCTACCCCTGCGATTCTAAAGCTAGTTAAGGGGAACCCAATGGGTTGTCACGAGAAAGTAAACAAACGCTTATGCACTCGTAAATATGGTTTTATTGCAAATAACACTTCACAGAACAAGAAAATAGCATTGAATACAAATAAAGCATTATGGCCACTTAGGATAGAAAACACTGTCGTATCGATAACCCATCGTTTTCTAGCAATAACGCACATTACACTTTTAATTGAGTTCCTCGCTCCGATTTACAGTGCCACTCCTTAAAATGTTGTTATCCCTAAATCAGGTGTAATATTGCTTTCACTACAGTCAATATGTACCTCCGGACACGTTCTCGAACCGAAAAAACGACTAAATTCCGAATCGTACCTCACGCGCCAGGTAAATTTCGCCTCCATGTCAGAGCATATCTACTAAATAGCAGCTGCAACTAGAACAAATTTTATTTCTTACGGTACTTATGGAGTAGAGAGAATTAGATTAAAAGTGCATATGTATGGTAAACAAAAACTTGAATTTGCAAGCAATTGAACCAACACATGGTAAACTTTAATCCATCTTTTAAACGTTTATTTGCCTCTCTTTTCATTTTGACAGCTCCTCGATTGCAGGTGCTAGTTAGTATATATGCTCTGTCCATGTTTAGTCGTCAAATTGACAATCTGGTTCTCGAGAGGAGAAATTGTGGAAATTATTGGAAATGAAATGACAATTATGCTCAGAAGGTGGTCGCATCATTTTCTATGGAGCTTATATGAGCATAGCCTATCCATTTGTTCCGTTCCTCAAAGGATACGACCACCTTCTGAGCATGATTGTCATTTCATTTCTAATAATTTCCACAATTTCTCCTCTCGAGAGCCAGATTGTCAATTTGACGACTAAACATGGACGCGAAATTTACCTGGCGCGTGAGATGCGATTCGGAATTTAGTCGTTTTTTCGGTTCGAGAACGTGTCCGAAGGTACATATTGACTGTAGTGAAAGTAATATTACCCCTGAATTAGGGATAACAACGTTTTAAGGAGTGACATTGTAAATAGGAGCGAGAAACTCAATTAAAAGTGTAATGTGCGCCATTGCTAGAAAACGATGGGGTTATAGCAATCTTTTATCGAATGGTTACCGCTGAACCGATTGCGTTCAAATTTTGTATTCTGGAGCACTTTTTAATTCTAAGACCGATAAGGTGAGGAAAATTCCGATCCAAAACCTTTTTCAATATAATTTTATTAATTTTAGTATCGAACTGACAGATGAGCACTAGATTTATTCGTCAATTGACAACCCACACATTTATTCAATTGTGATCAGATGTTGTCATATCAGAGCATATATACTAACTAGCACCTGCAATCGAGGAGCTGTCAAAATGAAAAGAGAGGCAAATAAACGTGTAAAAGATGGATTAAAGTTTACCATGTGTTGGTTCAATTGCTTGCAAATTCAAGTTTTTGTTTACCATACATATGCACTTTTAATCTAATTCTCTCTACTCCATAAGTACCGTAAGAAATAAAATTTGTTCTAGTTGCAGCTGCTATTTAGTAGATATGCTCTGGTCATATAACACAATTGAAGAAAATGGGATGGGAATTCTATTTCAACAACATACTGGTGGAATTTAAGGCATTAAATTATATTTGAAATGGCAGACCCCCGAAGCTGCTGTAATATATTGTGCAAGGACGGGTTCTAGAAGAGCAGCCTTCTTTTCTCTATAAGGGCACCCTTCTATTCTCTAGAGGAGCACCCTTCTATTCTCTAGAGGAGCAACCTTCTATTCTTTAGGTGTGTATTCTATAGAAGGGCATCCTTCCATTCTCTAGGGAAGCATCCTTGTACTCTTCCTTCTACTCTACAGAAGCGTACCCTTCCATACTTGATGATACTTCTATTCATTTGAAGAGTACCCTTCTATCGAATTAAAAAGTGCTCCTCTTGAGAATAGAAGGGTGCCCTTCTATTCCTTGGAAGGGCACCCTTTTATTCTTTAAAAGAACACCCTTCTATTGTTGACAAGGGCACTTTTTTAATTTTTAGAAGTTATATTCTTCATTTGTGTTATATGACAACATCTGGTCACAATTGAATAAATGTGTGGGTTGTCAATTAACGAATAAATGCAGTGCTCATCTGTCAGTTCGATACCAAAATTAATAAAATTATATTGAAAAAGGGTTTGCATCGGGTTTTCCCTCACCTTATCGGTTTTAGAATTAAAAAGCGCTCCGGAATACAAAATTTGAACGCAATCGGTGCAGCGGTAACCATTCGATAAAAGAGTGCTATAACCAACGATGGGTTATCGATGCGAAAGTGTTTTCTATCCGAAGTAGCCATATTGCTTTATTTGTATTCAATGCTATTTTCTTGTTCTGTGAAGTGTTATTTGCAATAAAATCATATTTACGAGTGCATAAGCGTTTTACTTTCTTGTGACAACCCATTGGGTTCCCCTTAATTAGCTTTAGAATCACGGTCGCAGGGGTAGGTGCTTTGAGGAACGGAACAAATGGAGAGGCTATGCTCATATAAGCTCCATAGAAAATGATACGACCACCTTCTGAGCATGATTGTCATTTCATTTCCAATAATTTCCACAATTTCTCCTCTCGAGAGCCAGATTGTCAATTTGACGACTAAACATGGACGCGAAATTTACCTCGCGCGTGAGATACGATTCGGAATTTAGTCGTTTTTTCGGTTCGAGAACGTGTCCGGAGGTACATATTGACTGTAGTGAAAGTAATATTACACCTGGTTTAGGGATAACAACATTTTAAGGAGTGACATTGTAAATCGGAGCGAGGAACTCAATAAAAAGTGTAATGTGCGTTATTGCTAGAAAACGATGGGTTATCGATACGAAAGTGTTTTCTATCCTAAGTGGCCATAATGCTTTATTTGTATTCAATGTTATTTTCTTGTTCTGTGAAGTGTTATTTGCAATAAAACCATATTTACGAGTGCATAAGCGTTTGTTTACTTTCTTGTGACAACCCATTGGGTTCCCCTTAACTAGCTTTCGAATCACGGTCGCAGGGGTAGGTGCAAAAAGACACGTAGTTAGGCAGGCGGTCGCAGGGGTAGTTGCGACAACGTGTACACATGGATGTCCACTCCGGTTTTATCTTGTTCCTCAAAGGGTAGGTGCATAAAGACACGTAGTTAGGTAAGCGGTCGCAGGGGTATTTGCGACAACGTGTACATATGTCCACTCTGGTTTTATCTTGTTCCTTTGAGAATGGAACACTGGAGTGGAACATCAACTCAAATTTTGTCATCATTTCCCGATGCGCCACGAACGTTGCTCTTCGGATTTAATTTTGTAAGGGTGTAGTCGAAAAAGGGAGCTACAGTTTAGAAATATTTGAAAATGTAAAAGTTAGCTGCAATTACATAATCGATTGATAATGTTCCTATTTCAGACTTGAATAGTTTGTAAAACTTTATTTAGATAAAAAGAAACTCACAGTGACATTTAATAAGCAAAAACTAAATCTGTTCCTTAGGTAATAACAAATTCAACTACTATTAAAACTGTAATCGTTCATTCTTTTATACTTTTTCACCTCCCTTATCCTTTCATAATCGTCTTCAGTGGAATTAAGGTGAAATATTATCGTTTTGCTTGACCTTCGCTATGTGTGAGAGAACTACATGCCATTAAGGTGTACTAATTTGTTAAGATATCGCCTAACAGAAATTTATTCTGATTTTAATTTCGCAATAAAATAGTATTTTGTGTTGATGTATTTTACTGCTATAAGCTTAACTAACAAGCTGAAATGTCGTTTGTTGTTCATGTGCTCGCCATATGCAACAAAGAGTTGCTTTCCGATGCATGCCACTTTAACATTTTTAGGTATACTATTTAGACTAAATAAGTTTCTCGTAGCTGGCAGTAAATTGCCTTGCAGTCAGTTTATTGCTATAGGCGAGACTTGATCGAATGGATCAAAAATAGCTTAATGATATCTTGATTCAATTTATATGAGGGAACAAATTTGAGCATATATTGGTTATGAGTACGTCGTCTATTACTGTTGAATTTCTCAAACCTGTGATTCGTCCCAAAATGAATTATCCTGCGCCCCGATAGTAAATTTATTTCTTTGAAATAGGCTATAAAATTGATCAAAAGTTATAATACAAAATTCGAATTATTTATCCAAAGCATATTTTTGAAGAGTTCATATATCCTTCTGCTTGTTAGTATAAAGACTAATTATTTCGAAATTACTTTTATTCATTTTGAAATTCAATAATATAATAAATGGAATTCATTCTATATATGCCTACAGTTAAAAGCATAATGCTAAGAACTCCGGAATTCTGCTTTCCACTTTCGAGGATGAAATTACTTCCACATCCAGAGAGGCGCTTGAAATCAATACTGTCGCTAAGCTCGTTGCATTTGCCTGCAAAAATAAAAATATATCTTAGATCCAAATGAGATTTATAAAAGTAAACAGTTTACCGATTGTTGCCCATTAATTATTCTTTCATCTCCATATATTGGTATGTCCAGTATCATTTAGCAGACTCCTGGAAAAAAAATAAAATTGATTTCATCAATAAAATTATTCAAGCAATATGCTAGCAAAACTTGCCCCCAAAATGCAGGCGCTACTACGCGAAAACTAATCGAATAAAATGGTCGCCAACGAAATGTAAACATAATCATGCATGAATTGGAAGCAGTGATTTTGAGTGAAAAACACTTCTAAATATTGTATTGTGCTTTCTACATTGTATGTTGTTACTTACCTATGAAATGATACTCCTGTGGGCTGACGGTTCGTTCTATTATTGCATATTTTCACAATGCACATGATTTTAGAAACTTTGTTCGTATTTTCCTTCTTTTCCGTCGAAATATATAGTTTTCTCACTTGCAATCTTACCGAAAGATTGTCTCTTATTGTCTTGTCCATGAACAGCGCACAAATCACAAATTTTCACTGATTTTAACTAAAAATCCCACGGCGAACGAGTTTGTTTACGCGGATTCACAGCCGAATTTGACAGCGAATGCAAAAAAATCATCTGATAATATGAAGATTTCTCCTTATCGACAGCGAGAATTGATGACAAGAAAATTCAGTGTTCCATTAGCATCGGGCCGTTCCTGTTAGTTACCTGTTCCAATATCTTGTTCCTCAAAGTGTTGTCCGCACGACGTTTAACGATCAAATGATCGTTTTGACCTAAGGTTTTGACACACACTCGCAAGACGTGTATCGTATACAAAAATAGGTTGGCTGAACTATGCAACGTGTAAACATAAGGGCGTAAGCGCGAAACCTGTTTGGATATGGGTTTTTTACCATTCCCGTGTGAAAGAGCCCAATCGTGATCAAATTTGGCGTGGAGCAGATTTCAAGCGGCGCTTTCCTGGCATAGGCCCTACGCGTTGCGGGTGCCGACTCAGTGTGCGAATCGGTTCGTATTAATCCTTAGTAATTTATTAGCCCGGAAAACCGACGCGGAGATGCGCCGAAGATAGTTAATTTCAAACTTGAAATCTGCTTCATACGAAATTTGAACAAGATTGAATGGCGGCGAAGTGTTGTACCAGAAGGAATGTGAGAAGCAGTTGATTGTCAGATTAAAAAATTAGGAAGTGTTACAACTGCGGCCCGGGCCTTGCATGGCCCCGCAGGAGCCTGCGCGGGCTGTTTTCGCGCCAATTTTCGGGGCTGATAAATTACTAAGGATTAATACGAACCGATTTGCACACGGAGTCTGCGCCCGCGACACGTGGGCAGAGCATATATACTAACTAGCACCTGCACCTAGTAGATATGCTCTGACGTGGGGCCTATGCTAGGAAAGTGCCGTCACCCCAAAAGAGTACTTTTGATAACGATGTAAGCGACGTGGAAAATATCACGCATAAATTTTTCCTCTGTAAAGCACACCAGTTCCTTACTATTGAGAGCGGTAGTGACATACATATATACATATGTTTTATGTCAGCATGGCTTGGATTCAAGAGAAAACCAATGTAGGAAAAATATAGGCGCCGGGCCGACTGAGGCCCCTTCGAGCGCACACGCACTCACGGGTGATGCTGAAGTAAATGATGTTAGGTCGGGTGTAAGTGGCTCTTATGTCAAAGGCGCCCGTCTATTCTTCATATCTGTCATGTCTAAACATCGGTACACAAAATGTGATTGAAAGTGCTTAAATTTTATTTCACCGCAATCGATCCAGCGGTAAAAATTCAGTAAAACTGCGATAACCAAAGGGATTACTGCAAATCCTTTATGATGTCCATTATAGAAACCAGAGCTTCCGTAAATCGGTTACTAAGAACTTGCAGTTGCCATCACTGTGTGGAGAACATTGAGAATTTGAGGCTTAGTCTTTATCTGGCACTTATTAATAAGCATTTTGTCGTTGCGCGGGTTGCTTCGCGCATTAGAACTGCGGCGCCATTGACACTGAATGCAACGCAGAATTATGGGACCGTACGATTTATGCTGAGGAAAATAATCATCTCCAGTTTCCATTACCGCGAAATTCGCAAATTTATCGTGTTGTTCTAACACATACGACGTTTGCCAGGTGACCGATTGTTATCAAAAGCACCAGCTCGTAATGCTCATCAAATCTCGAAACAACTCATTTGGAAAACCGAGATTATTGAACTTTTCTGGTTTAGCAGTAATTCTTAATCAGGTGGAGGAACTGGTGTTTTCCTAGGTTATTTTACTATGTACTTTCTAAAATTCTGACGGGTTCGTTTCGTTGATAGCATAGATATGACATATCTGCTGCTAAACATCGAAAGCATCGCTTCCCAACTGACGCGAGTCCACTCCAGTCCGCGTAGAGGCGTTGCATGCCTATGTGGCATGTTAAACAGTTTGTTTAGGTTTGTTTGAAAGTCTTGGAGCGAAATTGAAGGACTCTTGGCATTGAGTTTACATGCCAAATAGGACTGCTTCTTTAACTCACCGGGTAGGGGCTTCACAGTAGTTATATTAAATTGAAGGTGGCTCAGTGTCGTGTCGATTTCTTGAAAACTGCGGGTTACGTAGCCTTTAATTTGGAATACTCTCACCTTGTACAAAGACGTGTAACATTCTATTTACAATCCTACTATGAATTCGAGAAATGTTTATATGATTTACGTCTAATTATTATGGTCATATTTGCCGACTGTTTTCTCGTGGATATTAGTGCATCATGGCGAGAAACCTTGTTGTGTGACCTTGTTACTCTCCTATAAAATCTACGGCCCGGATTTGAAATGAGCTCGTTGAAGTGAAACGGTGAGACCATCGTCAGAATAGTTAGATTGACAAAAAGTTGGTTTACAATTAAATATTGGGGAAAGGTGAGTATAGCTTGAAAGCCTTCTAATTATATGAATTTCCTTCGACGTAATCTTTATATGTGGACTTGCGTAATTGGCTAACCAGGATTGTTGTATCTCTAGTTGTAAAACGTATGTAGCCGTACCATACCCACGTTATTTTCAAAACAAATGACAATTAGGACTAAGGACAAGAGTGACGCCCTGTAAGATTTGACCTGTCTTCAACGTTAAAATACTGCGGTAGTCGCTTTAAACGGTCTCTGCTAGGGAATGTAATTTGCTTTCACAGGTGATGTAAGTTCCTCGTCTGGTTGTTTGTTTCCCTTAGGCTGGTTGGCATACACGACAAAGATGTTGATGGCGAGAGTGGCAAGTGGTATCAAGAGAAAAAAATTGACTGTGACATCACCACAACCAATTGGCTTCTTATATTCGTTGCGCAAAATTACTTTTAAACTAATATATCAAGACACCTTTATTGAAACGGTGCAGCTGCATAAGTTAATGAGAATTCAGTCATGCTCTAATTTCTATTCGTTCGTTTCAACGATTGAATTTTCATAGTGAGAGCCTAAGTGGAAAAATTATGAAGATAGACATTGGGCTTAGTAGCATGCTAAATTTTTTTTCTACGTTACATGATATTAGTATATATATATATATATATATACGTTTCGTAAACATTAAAACCCAATCAAATTTAAACATAAATAATGCTCAATCAACTATCCAGCACTTCGTGCTTGATGACACATAATTTCCTTTAGATTTTCTGAAGAACAAATGCTCTATGATTTTCTACGGAAATCAAAATTAAATTTTTTTGTTATAGTACTTATTCACCTGTAAAATCAAATCGCCGAAGCAGTGTTTAGTTAAGGAATACAAAAGAAAAAACTTTTCTTGAAGTACGTTATAATTATACGACAGGGGTTTCAAACAAATTACACATTTTTACTTATAGTAGTAACGATTACTATCCATTTTAATTGTTTCATCCAAGCTCCTGTCCTTGAGTACCATGCTGTCTCGTGTCTCGTCTAATGATACTAAATGTTGACCCGTCACCGTATGTGACGTTCGAGAATATAAATGGATATATATATATATATATATATATATATATATATATATATATATATATATATATATATATATGTATGTATATATATATATATATATATATATATATATATATATATATATATATATATATATATATATATATATATATATATATATATATATATATATATATATATATATATAGTAGACTCTCGTTTATATGAACAAATGAATGCAAGGACAATTCATATAAATGCGAAATTCATATAATTCATGATAGATCATTTGTCGAAGAGTTTAGCAATAGTTGATATGCAAAAACGTGTTGTTAGAATGACTGGTAGTTGTATCATCTTATGAAATAAAAAAAAACACAAATTTAGGGTAAAATTCATTATTCTGGTTTGCAGTTTAACATATGCTACTCGTTTAATTTATTATTGCGAAAAGTAATGTGTAATTTTAGTCTGTTTTGTTTGGCCCAAGGAGTTCAGTACAGCTTTCTCTCTCAGTTTACGAAGACACGAAATGTCTTGCGTATCAACGCTATTTTCATCGGCCCAATAGAATTTTATTCAAACATTCAACTGCTTCACAGTGATGTATCTTTTGTTTATGAACGTTTAAACAGTGCTCGCTTGAACCATCTTCAGAATGTGTTTCATCGCCATCGAGCGCATCACAGTGAACTTCATTGTTCAATGAAAGCACATCGCCAAATGATGACTGCTCCTAAAAATGAAACTTAGCTTTGTTTATAAAAAAACGTTTTTAATTTACACTAGGATTCAATCCATTCTGCAAAAAAAAAGCCTTATTCCATACCGCATTTTAAACTTTTGCATCCATCCTGGGCTAGCATTGAATGAACACATGTTTGGGTATGTTTTATCGAAAAAATATTTGGCTTTCGCTTTTAATATTTCCCCATTCACGGGGTTATTTTTCTCTCGCTGTTTAATGAACCACCTGTAGAGAAGTTCTTCCATCTTAGGAAATTCACCCTCTTGAATTCGCTTTTTCTTTCCTGGCCCACAGAAAGTGTTCACAATTGCAGATCTTATTTTGTTTTTATTTTTGTTAATACCACTTATTGTAGATTTCCCTACATTATATTTTTTTGCTAAAACTGTTGCTGACATGCCCTTTTCTAAGGCTTCTAAGATTGCAATTTTCTTTTGCAATGTCAAACACACTTTTTTTCTCCTTTGCACTTTCATTTTTTTGTTCACTTTAATTTTAATTTGACTTCCGATCTGAAACAAACGAATTCCACCACTGAACGGATAAAGTACAGAAAGCCCTTTTACAGCGAAAAAAGTCACAAAGCCATCAAAGCCAAATGACGATCATTTTGAACAAGATTGAACGCGTACGAAAACGAAAGTTCATATAAAAGAGTACTTTTTGAATTGAAAGTTCATTTAAGTGAATTTCTATATGAAAAGTTATGGGTTCGTATAACTGGAACATTCATACAAATGAGTGTACATATATATATAATATATATATACTGTATATATATATATATATTATATATATATATATATATATATATATATATATATATATATATATATATATATGTATGTATATATATATATATATATATATATAATATATATATATATATATATATATATATATATATATATATATATATATATATATATATATATATATTTATATATATATATATACAGAGGTGGCGAAAAGTGATCGGACAATACAAGAAACAAGCAATAAAATACTTTTACGAGCATAAGCTTTGAAATGAAATAAAAATTTTTCCCTTATATAAAAGTCACTTGTATTCTCAATTAATTGCACAAAAAAATAAAACAGAAATAAAAAGAATTTCACAAGAAAATTAACAACTAATTCAAATTCACATTGCATCAAGTCGACAAAAGTAATCGGACGTTCAATTGTAATACTTTTCTTTCTGATGATTCCATTAGAACATAGGCTTTTAATATCTAGTTGCGTATCCTTTTTGTTTTATAACTTCTGTTAACCTATTGGGCATCGACTGTACCAACTTACGGGTAACGTCCGGAGTAATGTTGTCCCATTCTTCTAATAACACCGTCTTCAGTTGACTTTTATTAGTAATGTGATGGTTTCTTATTTTTTTATCCAGATGATCCCAAAGATGTTCGATGGGATTTAGGTCTGGGGATTGCGGTGGTGTTTTTAATTGACCAGGAGTGTTGAAAAGGAGCCACATACGAACATCATGAGCTGTATGCTTTGGGTCATTATCTTGCTGGAACAAATAATGACCATCAAGACCCAATTTTTGTGCACTTTTTTTCAAATTTTCTTTCAAAATCGACAAATAACCTAGTTTGTCCATAGGTTCGTCAATGAAAACAAGTTCTCATACACCGTTGGCAGCCATGCAACCCCAGACCATTACACAGCCACCCTCGTGTTTTACTGTATGTTGAATGTTTTTGGGATGAAGCTCACTATTTTGAGTTCTCCACACCAACAACCTGCCGTCGGAGTGGTAGATATTAAACTTACTCTCATCAGAGAATATTATACGAGTCCAAAAGTCGAGCGGCTTGCTTTTAAATTCTTTTGCAAAGCATAATCTTTTCTTCTTATTAACTTTGCTAATTAGTGGTTTCTTTCGAGGTACTCTCGCTTGATAACCAGCACGGCTGAGAGCTCTACGAATAGTCCGGGCACTAACATTGGTACCATTTACATCTGCTAATTGATCCCTAATACTTCTGGACGTTGTAGTCGGATTCTTTTTAGCAATTCTTAAGATTTTTCGTGCGTCTGTCTCTGTTAGTTTACATGGTCGACCACTCCTAATTTCGTTTTCCACCTGATTATTTTTTCTGAACCGTTTCACGATATCGAAAACTGTCGAACGACTTCTTCCAATTATTTTTGATATTTCAGAAAAGGATTTATTCTCTTTATACAACTTTATTATAACTTTTCTTTCATGTATACAGGTTTCTTTGCGATTCTTAGCCATGTTTAACTTTCTTCACTTAAAACTGACAAGTAAATGACTGATATCAGAAAAACACATATCAACATATAATTAGGGGAATTCCCTTTTAAACTCGGAAATGAAAAGAAAAGAATTGCTCCAAACTTCAATGACTAATTTCACACTTTTCAAAATGTCCGATTACTTTTGTCCACTTGATGCAATATGAATTTGAATTAGTTGTTAATTTTCTTGTGAAAATCTTTTTATTTCTGTTTTATTTTTTTGTGCAATTAATTGAGAATACAAGTAACTTTTATATAAGGGAAAAATTTTTATTTCATTTCAAAGCTTACAGTCTTCCACAAAAGTCAAGGTACAGAGAATCGGTAACTGAAAATTGTATTACTGAATCAATATTTTTATTTGAAAACCAAAAGTTATGAAATGGTAATAATACGAGTTCTGTTGAATTTAAGTTTCCATAAATTTGAAGGGATTCGGCAATAATGATCATTGAAGACAATAATTTTTTGTTGGCAATGTCTCTTTTCTACTCCACAAAAGTCTTGGTACAGTTGCAGAAAATGCCCTGTTATTTGTAAAAAGTGGAATCCCCCAAGTTCATATTATCAGAGTGAGTTAACAACCGTAGGACGCTGTCTTTAATATCGCGTCCGTATTCGTGGTGTATCTTTTATTTAATAAAATTTTCAAAAAATGAGTCGAAAGGAGTTGAGTATTAAGGAGCGTGAAATAATTATTAATCTGCATTCAAATCAGAGCAAATCATATTCTGAAATAGCTGAACTAGTGTTGCGAAGTCGGTCAACCATTTAAAAAGTGATAAATCGATTTAAGAAGGAAAATAGAGTGGAAAATGTGCCCCGAACAGGTCGTCCATCTAAACTAAGTGCAAAGGACAAGAGAAAAATTTCGCGAATGGTAAAACAAGATCCATTTCTAAGCTGTAGAAAAATCTGCGATGTTCTTGGAATTAATGATAAGAAGGAGGTTAGCGCAGAAACTGTGCGTAGAGCTGTCGCAGAAGCTGGATTTTCATCTCGTACGCCTAGAAGAAAACCTCTTGTAAGTTCCATAAACAAACAAAAAAGAATAACATTTGCAAAAGCATATATTGACAAACCAATAACGTTTTGGGATAATGTTTTATTTTCGGATGAGTCTAAATTTTGTATATTTGGTGTAAATGGGCATAAGAGGGTCTGGCGAAAAGTAGGAGAAGAATTTAATCCCAAGAACACTATTAAAACAGTAAAACATGGAGGCGGTGGTGTTATGGTTTGGGGTTGCATGGCTGCTGCTGGAGTTGGAAATCTGACATTCATCGAAAATACTATGGATCAGAACTCTTATTTAGAGATTCTACGAAACAACATGAAACAAAGTGCAGCCAAATTAGGTATGCGAGAAGATTTCTTGTTTCAACAGGACAATGACCCTAACCACACTGCGCATAAAGTTCGAATGTGGCTATTGTACAATACTCGCATGCTTGCTACACCGCCTCAAAGCCCTGATTTGAACCCTATAGAGCATCTTTGGAATGAGCTTGAGACAAAAATCCGAAAAAGAGTGATATCAAGCAAGGCGCAGCTTAAGGATGTTATATTGGAGGAGTGGGCCAGAATCAGCAGCAAATTTACTAAAAAATTGGTATATTCTATGCCTAAAAGACTGATGTCAGTAATTCAGATGAAAGGATATCCGACAAAATATTAAGAAAAGTATAATTCAAATAACTATGCAAGACTATAATTACAATTTGTATCATTTTTCTTTAGGTGTACCATGACTTTTGTGGACTTCATTCATTGACTTTCCAACACATCATATGTAATAATATATTAATACGACAGAATTTTCGTTTTGTTTTACATGAATTTAAAGTGTAATGATTATAGTTGAAGTAATACCAAAAAAATTTTATCACTATAGGTTTTTTAAATAAAAATATCAAACAATTTTCATGATATTTATCACTGTACCTTGACTTTTGTGGAAGACTGTATGCTCGTAAAAGTATTTTATTGCTTGTTTCTTGTATTGTCCGATCACTTTTGGCCACCTCTGTATATATATATGCATGTATATATATATATATATATATATATATATATATATATATATATATATATATATATATATATATATGTGTGTATATATATATATATATATATATATATATATATATATATATATAAATATATATATATATACAGTGAGCGTCAGAAGAAAGTAAACACCTTAGATACTTGTATTAAGATTTTTATTAAAACAAAGTAATTAACACAAAATCAAAAATAAGTAATTATTTTATTCCTTAAATATTTAATATAAACTGAACACAACATAAACATTAAACAAAAGTAATACAAAACAAAGATATATTCACTTTAATAAAAAAAGACCAAATTTCACGCGTCAAAAAAAAAGTAAACAGCAAACAACACATAACAGAACTTCAATAGAAAAAGTAGATTTTTTTAAAATTTTTCAATATTTTGTTTTCCTTTGGACTTAAGCACCTCCTTTAGTCTTCTAGGCATCAACGCGACAAGTTTTTTTGCAACGTCGGGAGACATTTGGCTCCATTCTTCCCTTATAACTTTCTTTAAGTCGGCTTTGCTTGCAATGACTTTTCTGTCAAGGTGTTCCCACAGATGCTCGATCGGGTTAAGATCTGGGGACTGCGGCGGACGATCAAGTGTCTTAGGAGTCCGGTACAGTAGCCGCTCTTTCACAATTTTGGACGTATGCTTTGGATCGTTGTCCTGTTGAAAGATCCAATTTCCAGACAAGCCTAATTTTTCGACGCTAGGGGCAACATTGTCCCTCAAAATGGCTAAATAATCCATTTTGTCCATTGTGGAGTCAATACAAACATGATTACCATCACCAGTTGCCGCCATACATCCCCATACCATAACTGAACCGCCACCGTGCTTAACAGTGTTGGTAACACACTTTTCTTTGAAGGCTTCATTCTTAGCACGCCATATTTTTGGGAGCCTTTTCGTGCCGAAAATTTCGAATTTGCTCTCATCTGTATATGATCCGTTTTCCCAAAAAGATGGAGCCTCGTTTTTGAATTTTTAGCGAAGCGTATGCAATACGCTTGATCTGATTCGCCTTGGATATGTATGGCTTTTTCCGTGGTATTCTTCCATGTAGACCATTTTTATGAAGCGCTCTCCTGACTGTACTCGCACTTACTGGTTTGCTTGATGCCTGCGTTATGTCTTCTGACAGTTTAACTGCACTTGAGGCTGGATATGCCCTTTTTTTTTTTTTTTGTGGTAGGGAGTTGAAGGCATTTATGCCCGCCGAGTCTGGCAGTGTGGGACTCCCATGGAGGATACCTTTGGACTACCCACTAAACACCTCCCCTGTCAATCTGAGATCCTAGCCTGGAACCGTTTGACACATTACTTCGGGCCAGGTCTCATTTTGTTACGCCGTGGGGCGCCTTCAAGCTGGGGAGTCCCTTTCCTAGCGGGAGGGGAGGGGGGAAGAGGAATTGCCAGAAGAGCGATCCCCCAGCCCCAGTGCCTCCGGCTGCTGTGAGTCCCGTTTATATTTTAGGATTGCCCGAGCATAATGTGCCACCTGGTTCCATTTGTCAACCGATTCTAGCATCACCGCAACTATATTATCCGGGGTGAGCTCTCCCGTCTCCCTGTAGAGTTCCCTTCGCAGCCTGGCCCATTTGGTACACGCAAAAATGTGTGACAGGCATTGTCCTCCGCTCCTGGGCAAAACCGACAATCGGGAGACCGTGACTTGCCGATCTTGTGCAGGTAAGACTGAAAACACCCGTGCCCGCTCACAAGCTGGGTCAGATAGAAGTCAGTCTCACCATGCCTTCGATTTAGCCACGGTCTCACATCCGGGATGAGGCGCGCAGTCCACCTTCCCTTCGTGCAATTCCTCCAAGACTGCTGCCAATCGTTGAGCGAGCGTTGTCTCTCCTCGCGAACAACGGTTTCGGCGCAGGTAAATAGCGCGGCGCTCTCTAGCAAGGAGGGCGACAGGTATCACGCCTGCAATCACTCTCACCGCCGAGTCGGAGACTGTTGGATACGAAGATGCAATTCTCAGTGCTCCTCTTCTCTGTACCTGTGCCAATCGTTTTCGGTATACCTCCTTGCTGAGAGCGTCGCCACATACCTCTGCTCCGTACAGTAGCACTGACCCTACAGCACTCATCAAGAGGCGTCTTCTTGATGGGCTGGGTACCCCTACGTTGGCCATAAGTCGACTCAGGGCCGATATTCCCGAAGCAGCCTTCTCAGCCGTTGCCCTGATTTGCTCAGAGAAACTCATCTTCGAGTCGATCAGTAGCCCCAGGTACTTCACCGCTGGCTTCGATTCGATCTGTATATCTCCAATACTGATCATCCTTACTCTAGGGATTCTCTTTTTTGTCAAGATGACCACTTCGGTTTTCTCCAGTGCTAAACTGAGCCCGCGAGCAGTCATCCAGTCCCTCACTCGGCGCATTAGCATACCTAGCCTAAGTTGCGCTTGTTCAACGGTGCGTCCGGCGACCAGAGCCGCAACATCATCCGCATAGCCGACCAAGCGCGACTCATCTGGCGTCTCAAGTCTCAGTAGCCCGTCGTAAGACACGTTCCACAGGTCCGGACCAAGGATAGATCCCTGGGCAACACCCGATGTAATTTCCATCCTTCGTTGGCCCTGTATCGTGTCGTAGAGCAGGCTTCGGTCCTTTAGGTAGTTCCTCAAAAGCCGCATTAGATATTCTGGAACTTGAAAAGAGTTTTCCAGCGTGTCCAGAATATCCACCCATCTAGCGGAGTTGAAGGCATTCCTGACGTCGAGTGTCACCAACAGGACGATCCGTCGCTTGGTGCGACTATATGCCTCTGCCTTTTGGACCGCGTTCACCAGCTCTGCAGTCGCATCAATGGTAGAACGTCCTGCTCTAAAGCCGTACTGCTGAGGAGATAGGTCCCTAGCAGCACGAATCGCGTCAGTGAGTCTTCCCTTGATGAGTTTCTCTAGCACTTTCCCAGCCGTGTCTAGCATGCATAACGGGCGGTATGCAGACGGCGATTCGGGGTTTCCCTTCCCCTTGCTGACCAGCACGAGCCTCGCCACCTTCCATCGTACCGGGAAAACCCCGTCCCGTAGGCAAGCGTTGAATGTGCTGAGCAGCAAGTCAGGACAATGGTGATAGACGAGCTGCAAAACCTCAGCTGGAACACCATCTGGACCTGGAGCTTTGCTCGCTTTCAGGGAGAGGACTGCCTCCTCCAGTTCCAGCTGTGTGAAGAGTGGGCACTCGACTGCTGTTTCACCATGGACAGCGTCAACACGGACGGGATGGGCGGCGAAGAGTCCCCGCACTATCGCGTCCATCTTTTCCGCGTCATGTATACAAGGCTTCCGTAGGGCACCAAGTTTCCCCATGACCAGCTTGTAGCCAAGGCCCCACGGATCCCTATTTACATCGTCCACGAGGTCTTGCCAGCATCGGGCCTTGCTCTTGTTAATAAGCCTGCGAAGATATTTCCTGCCAGACCTGTATGCTGCTAGCCTAGTGTTCGCGCCCGCTGGGCCTCTCGCCGAAGTTTGTGACACTCGCTTCTTTGTTCGGCGATCTCGTTTGACCACCAGTATACTGGAGGCTTACCATGTCGGGGTCTCCGACGGGGCATGGAAGACTCGCAAGCAGCTATGATGGTACTCATAGTTGAGTTCACCAAGTCCTTGGCTGTAGGCCCTCCACTCCCTGGCGGAGCTCCCAGCAACGGTGCGCCTGCCGTAAGCGCGTCAGTGAACCTCTCGACGTCCATCCTCCCAGTCCTCCATCCGAGGATTGAAGTTTGGGCATATGCACGCAGAGTGGCATCGTCGTGAATCTCAACAGCTATATACTGGTGATCACTAGCCGAGTAGTCCTCTAGTACTCGCCAGTTGTGTAGTCTAGGTACCAGGGACTCCGAAGCGAGTGTCATATCGGGTATGGTTCCTACGCAACCCCAGCGGCGGAAAGTAGGGGTGTTACCAATATTTAGGACAAAAAGCGCTGTTCTGGCCGCCATGTCCAAGATTTGCTTTCCCCTTGGGTCGGATTGTGGCATACCCCATTCAATGGCTCTAGCGTTGAAGTCTCCCCCGACCAGCATGTGGCCCTCTGTGTTCGAGACAGCGTTCTCCAGGGCATCGAGTTTGGTTCGAAAAGATCGCATTGCCTCGTTAGGCGTCGCACACCGCACCCACACAAAACCATCCCCGCGTCCATGGCCCTGCACCTGAAGGCGGGCGCTGTCTCGAACCCAGATGGCCGAGGTACCAGATTCGTCAGGGTACCACGCTTGCGAGTCCTTGTTATGATGTTGCTCGCTCAGCAACAGGAGGTCAGCTTTCTTATCCCTCGCAAACTGCTCAAGTAGGTCCTGGGCGTTTGTGCTTAGGTGCAAATTGACCTGCAGGATACGGATCATTTGAGTATCAATTTGGCTTTAGTTAGGGCCTCCTTGAAAACCCAGCATCTCCCTGTCCCCGGCTCATGTTTGAGGTCGCCGGGTGCTAGCTTAGCATCCTTGCAAAGAATGCATTTTGCCTCGTTCGTGCACTCCTTCCTTTTGTGCCCCGTTTCACCACATTTGTAGCACAGAGATCTCCTGTCGGGTCCCCTACAGCCATACGCGGTGTGTCCGTATTCGAAGCATCTGAAGCAGCGGATAGAGATCGCTCTTCTCCGTATCCTGCAGATCACCCAACCTATCTTAATTTTGCCCTTCGCCAGGATTTGCTGGGCGTCTTTATCAGCTAGTTCGACAATAGCCATGCGTTGCCCCCTTGTGTTTTCACGTGTCAATCTTGCCTTGACTTCACTTAAGCTGGGGAACTCCCTCCTAATGGCATCCTCTACTTCAGCTTTGTCCGTGACGCAGTCGAGGTCCCTGATTTCCAGGGTGGCCATTGGTTCAAGCGAGGCAACCGTTGCCGCATCTCCAAGAACCTTTTGAACCGCGTCACGGAATGCATCTTTGTTTGTGGCCTCTGGCCCGAATTCCACCAGCAAGCCACCGGTCCGGGTTGGTCGAACTGCTTTGATGGCAGTTTTGGTGTCGTCTGGCTTGACCGCTCCTTTAATTTCACGGAGGACATCTGCGTAGGTTCGGCCCTTAGTGGGTTTAATAAGCAGTGCCTCTCGCAAGGGTTTGCGCCGCGGTTTGCTTTTTGTTTTCTGCGGTATATCGGCGGGTTCCTTGTTCTTTTCGTGGTTGAGCTCTTTGTCTGTTTTTTCTAGGAGTAGCTTTTTGGCCGCTTTTTTCGCTGCCTTGTTTCGCACCACATGAAGTGTCAACTTCGTTTATGGTCTCGTCCTTCCTCCTTTTCTCACAGTCGCCTTCAATTGGGCTACCGGCCATTCTTTTGCTGCTGCTAGGACCCACTGATGCCTCGAGGGAGAGCGTGTCTTTTTGGTGCTTTTCGGTTGCAAGCCACCTCCGCCTGTAGTGCGTTATGCGGCCAAAAAGCTCCTCCAGTTCAAGAATGCCATTCTTGACACTCTTGCCTATGTTTTTCTGCACTTCGCAGGCAGCCCTCAGTTGTTTGACGATATTCCCCGCTTTCCGAGTAAGCCGCTCCTCTTCGGCGCGGTCAAGGGCGATTGTGTTATTTGGCGCCACCTCTTGGGAGAGGCCCCCCTTTCCTAGCCCTTTTGCTTCTATCGCTTGGGTCGCGTTTGAAGTGGCGTCGGCCAACGGCAAAACTTCTCCCTCCCCCAGTCTTACACTGGCCTCCGTTGGTGTCGCAGCTTGATCCGGATTGTGTACGTCTTGCACTGGGCGCTCCGGGGTGCGCATAGTCCTTCTACTGCGCCCAAAGGCCGCAATGATGCCAGGTTGCACAACGCACTCTGCCTTCTTTCGTTCGTTAGTCCGTCTGTGGTCTGTCTCCGATGATTTAACCTGTGATGTTGACTTTGACAGTGTTTCTAGGGTTTGCTGCCTCCCCCCGCAATCGGTGACTTGTTTAATCGGTGTTCTTGCCAACAGCGGTTTTTGCCTGAAAGGGTTCTCCGTGCTAGCGTCCTGTTTGCTTGTGGTTGGATATGCCCTTACTTCTGTTACTACAGCTCTAACTTCAGTACCACTAAGCCGCTTTGGGCGTCCAGATCTCGGTAAATCATCAACGAGATGATGTTTGGCATACTTATCAATAATTTTTTTTATTGCGCAGTGGTTTCTGCCCACGATTTCGCTAATTTCGCGCAAGGATTTACCTTTTTCTTTTAAGTCTATTATAATTTCCCGAGTATCAGGCGATGTTTGCTTTCCCATAGTGAAACTATTTTCTTTTACGTCTTTATTTTTAATATTAATTAGAACAAATGCACTTAAAATGACTTTTGGTGAAGTAAAGCACGCGAATAGCACAAATTTGTCACCAAAAGTTAATGTTCTTCCTCGAAATATAAAAGAAGCGAAGTAAGTTTTACCACTGTTTACTTTTTTTTGATGCGTGAAATCTGATGCATTGCCACTTTGGTGAGATTTGTGCAATTTTGCCACCTGTTTTGATTTCATGTTTGATAGTAATCAATCTCTAAACGGTTTAGTATTAAATTCATTAATATTACTTTTTATCGCGTCAATAATAGCTTTGTAATGTAACAATTTAAAGATAAAAATTTAATTTAATTTAATGCGGTTTTTTCAAAATTTGAACTTTTATTTAAGAAAAAAATTGTACAAAAGTATTATTCAAAGTATTGCCCATCAGAAGCTATGACCTTTTCCCATCTTTCTGGCAATTTGTGGATCCCATTCCAAAAGAACTGCGCCGGCTTGGCAGCCAAGAATGAATCAAGCCAATTTTTGATATCCTGCTCTGATGTGAACCGTATCCCAGTGAGGGCGTTCTGCATCGATCGGAACAAATGGTAGTCAGAAGGGGCAAGGTCTGGGCTATAAGGCGGATGGGGTAAAACTTCCCATCCATTGTTTTCCAAATAGTTCTTAACCGGAAAAGCAACGTGGGGCCGAGCGTCTGGTCGCATATTCCGGGCGTTTTTCGGCTACTGCTCTCTTCAAACGGATCAATTGTGTTCGGTAGCGTGCTCCATGGATGGTTTCACCTGGTTTTAGCAGCTCCTAATACAGCACACCCTTCTGATCCCACCAAATACAGAGCATTACCTTCGCGCCGTGGATATTCGGCTTTGCCGTTGATTTGGCTGTTTGGCCGGATTTCACATATAATTTTTGCGCTTGGGGTTGTCGTAATGGATCCATTTTTCATCACCAGTAACAATCCAATGCAAAAATGACTTCCTATTGTTGCGTTCCAGCAGCATTTCGGACATGCAAAACCGCCTTTCGACGTCTCTCGGCTTGAGTTCATGTGGAACCCAATTTCCTTGCTTTTGAATATATCCAGCTGCTTTTAAACGTTTTGAAATGGCTGCTTGAGTGACACCCAAAGATTTTGCGAGCTCTTCTTGTGTTTGGCAACAATCTTCATCGAGTAATGCTTCCAGTTCTTCATCTTCAAACTTTTTTGGCTCCCCAGGACGTTCATCGTCTTCCAAGCTAAAATCACCACTTTTATAAAAATTATTCATAGTCAATTTTTCTCCTTCTAAATGGAACCTTGGAATTCATCAATTATTTCCAACAAACTTCAAAGATGACTTATCCAAATTACCTTTATCTGTTGTTTCTAGCAGTCTTTTAAGACGTTCTTCATTGGACATATGATTCGCTTATATCATTTTGTCGCATGTCTGTATAGATAAAACATCGTAATCCTTCAAAGCTTCAACTTGTGTTTTAATTTCTTTTATTACAACGTCGTTGTCTGTGGTGTTCAGAATTTTTACATGCTGGATTCATTTTGTGTAGTCTGTGTGGTCTAGTGGTTAGAGCATGAACGCATAAGCCGAAGGTCCCAGGTTCAAATCTCGCTGGGAGCAACGTGATTTAGTTCAGGGGATTTTTCGGACAGACTACGAGTGTTCACTCAGTGGTGATATGTACTGATTTAATCAGATCATATCATAGCTAAGCAAGCACACGGGAGCATGGTACTGACCAAACCAACTTCCGAAAAAATCAATACGGTCATGAAAATGAGATACTCTAACTATCTCTAAGCGAAGGCCCGAGAGGGGCTGTAGTGCTACAAAGAAGAAGAAGGATTCATTTTGCTGGTATGATAGAATTTCCAATGAAAATACCCTTTTAAATTTCTGAATTCAACAGAATGCAGTCTTCGTCCAGCGTCAAATTTACTGGGACTATTGCTTCTGTTCTAGCGGATACGTTTATTTGATAACTGTTGGGTTTTCTTGTACTCATAGGTAAGACGACCTCATTATCCTTGATATTAAACAGGATAGTCAATTTTATACATATATTTGACGAATATGTCTCTTCCTATGATACCATCCGTGGTCATTGGAAAGTTCTCGGTTTCGATATGAAATGAGCTAGTTAATCTGTTTTCCCCTATCTTGAAATCTAAATCTAGAGTTCCTAATGAGCTAGTAACCTCTTTGGTTATGCCGGAAAATTTTTTTTCTATTATCTGATCTTATTTCATACTCTACTTTATTATATATATTATCCTTAAATATGGATACATCTGCTTCTGTGTCTATCAGGAATTTTAATTTAGTGCCTGCATTATGGCAATATATGTATTTCTATAATATTTGTGCAGGTGTTAGTTATCCTTTATATTTTGAGTTCTATACCGGGAGGTTGTCTCGCATATCCTCGCTGGTTATCTGCAAGTTTCCCTGGTCGGATACAACGTTTACGAACCTCCTATTGTTTTGGTTCTGGTTGTTCCCATTTTGATTGTACCTGTTGTTGTTATTTCCCCTATAGTTGCCATTATTCCTATTGTATGTATTTCTACCGCCGTCATAGTTTTGACGACTATCATTATCGTTCCTACTATCTTGATTATTTCTATTGGTATTGTTATTTCTATCGTTATTGTATCTGTTGTTTTTGTTATTGTTTGTGTTGTTATTATTATTATATCTGCTGTTATTGTTATCGTTTCTGTTGTTATTGTTATTGTATCTGTTGTTATTGTTATTGCTTTATTTCTTTTTGTTGTTATTGTCA